>JAGVSP010005081.1:0-50530 GCA_022494985.1 Micrasema minimum
AATTGAGGTTATAAATTCAGAGTTACCAATGTGCAAAAAATATGGCATGATTGTAAGTAAGTACTCTTAGGAATTTTTGGGAGAAATCTAGGGAGATTTATTTTTTCGACAGACATCACTGATGTATCACTATCATTAAATTTTTACGCTAATAATATTATAGATACTATCCTTGGCCAGGTTAATGGCCACTTCATATATACTACAACACTCCCCATTCCGCTTTGTATTTACGGATTTTTCATAATGGATGACGGCTATGTAACTGTTCATGTATGTAACTGTCATGTGAAAAGTCGTGCTATGTAACTGTTTATTAATTAGCATAATGGGGTTTTTTCCGATTTTTATTGTTTACTTCAAAAAATTGATTGAAAAATTACAATATCAAGGGAATTTTTACGATGTCATATGAATTTTCTAGCGCGGTTTGAAATAGCGCTTTTTCAAATCGCTCGCGAAATCCTCCATTTGGCACGCATGCGGTGTGACGTCACAGCAATATAGGCGCTTACTACGGAATGAATTTCACGCCTTTCACGGTGGACGGGTATGACGTCATTAGTCAATAACGGGCGTTAAAAATCATTCGTATTTTCGTGTTTTTGAAACATAAATTTATAAATAAAAACTAAATTTTTGAGTTTTGTGTTTTATATCGTTGGAATTGTAAAAATATACTTTAAATGTTTATAACGTTTTTAAGAATATTCATTCTATCGGGAAGAACCCTAATATGTTACTTCTGTTATTTTTCATTATCCACACTCAATGGTGCATAGGGCGCTGCATTCCAGTGATTCCATTTAGTTCATGAAAGCAAAGTCATCAGCCTAACGCCACAACGCCAGTCCTAGCCATAATACATTATATACTTTCATGTGAAAGTCCTTTCGAAGTAAATATTTCATATTGACCCCGTCGGGAATCGAACCCGTGACCTTATACATTGCTCAACTCACTAACCACCAAACCACAAGGTATAAATTATTAATTACTACTACTAATCTCCCTTATCCGCTTCCAATGGTGCATAGGGCACTGTATTTATACACAAGTGCAGCGAATTTCGGCAAGATGATCAGTTTTACGCTTCAGCGCCAGTCCTAGGTGTCACATTTAAAAAAATATTATATGTGAAAAACACACTCAAATAAATAAATCGACGCCTCCTACTTATAATATCGTAACCCACAAAATGCGATTTTACAGGAGGAGCATTTGAAAATATTTTCGTTCGTTTGCGTTGGTTGTAGATACGACAAAATACGCCCCAAAAAAGCCCTTATTATTGGCAAAATATTATTTTTTTTGGTAGAATTAAAGATATAATTAAATACAGACGAAATCCACCAAAAACTCAAAATCGACGATTTGTGGGTTACGATATTATACGTAGGAGGCGTCGAAATAAAGCTTATTGGTGGCCTCCGCAGCGTAATGGATAAGACGATAGACTCACGATACGGAGGTTCCGGGTTCGATTCTCGGTGAGAACACAGAAAATTAAAAGTGATTTTTCTCAGGCTTGTGCTTTTGTGTTGTTCCCCTCTGTAATTGGGCCTCCTGGCCAGTTGAGGTGGTTAAATAAAAAATAAAAAACAATAAAATAAAAAAAAGAATGGCTCCTGAAAACGTCTCAAAGGAAAAAGATAATTTCGTTAGAAATTCATTGTATTTTAAGTCAAATAATTCAGACGGGGCGGTATTTATTTACAATCGTTTTACGTTGATCCTCCGCAAGAGGCTTGGGAACTAAACAGTCCTTATGTTAGTCAATGAAGCTATTTTGTTTCAAGTCCTGAAGATCGACCCTTTGGAGGAGTAGAAGGATCCTAATACACTTATCAAGATGCTTTGAAAATAAAGTAACTACCTTTTGAAGTTCAATTAGGGTTCATTTGATGAATGGAGATGAACAAGTTTGACAAAATTAAATAGTTAGCTTTGACTTTACTAACAATACACGGTGTAACAAAACTCGATGTACAAGCGGGAAACCGGTGAATCTACATCACATTTGAAGTTGATTTGACCCATAGTTTTCGAGAAAATTGAGTACGAAGTAGTTTTTTTTTTTTTTTTTTAATAAAAACAAATCTATGCAATCTTATGATATTTGCACATATTTCAATTTGTAAATACTATTTTCAATACAGCCTAAGCGGTTTGTGCTTGAAAATAGGAATCGAGTCGTGTCAAAGTGGGGATTCGAACCGACGCGACGATCTCTGGACTCAGAGACCGCGACGCTACCCACTGGGCCACCACCCGTTCATTTATCATTTATTAATTCAAATTCATACTATCCATAAATAAAACAAAATAAAAAAACAATATTTTCATAAGAATTTGTGAAATTTTACTTAATCTGCTATACTAATGAAAGCTTTTAGAATTTTTTTTTTCAAGCTCAGATTAAAAAGCCATATTACACATTCGACTGCAAATATAATGTAGATTCACCACTTTACTGGTTGTACTACGAGTTTTGTTACTCCATGTATAATGTATATCCTTAAATTCCTTTTGAAATTCTTCTATGAAAAATAAAAATAATAAAATTCAAAAGATTCCTCTTAAAAAATATTTAAAAGTGGATTGACCGCAAACGGATGCTTTAAAAGTACCCATCTTCTAACAATAAGTAATAATTAGTAATCCTAAGCGCACAAAAAGGATCGTACTGAATATATAGTTGATGCGTAGAACAAGAGAAGTGGCTATGTACTTTTTTCTATTTTAGGCGGTACTTGCATCAAAACTTGGTTAAAATGTTAATAGATAGCACCTATTTTGGTGGGAATCGTGATTGTGGTATTTTAAAATGAATTACGGATATAATAATGATAATTAAAACTAAAAAAAATAATTCTCGTACCTAAGATCATCTCAAATCGATATCTATTTTTTTTTTTTTTAAATTAGTCTCGTAGTGCATTTCTAAATATTTTCAAACTATTGTTAACGGACTTATAAGTTTTTAACTTTTGGTTGAAATGCGGTTTTAAAATCTTAATGTTTGTAATATGCAAAGTGACTATAGGTGTTACATCTGCCACTTTAAGCCTTAGGGATTAAAATAACAAAAGGTTAATTTATTCAAATTTATTCGATAAAGGAAAATGGACACCCAACATGATAAATTGTTACATGAAATATGAACAAAAATAAAAGTTTGATTAATCCACTTTACTTAAGAATTGGCATTCCCACTATTAACACTATTTTTTTTAAAATTATTATTTTATTTTATTTTTATTTTATTATGGAACATAAAGCTTAAAACTGAGAAGAAGAAAGAAGCACACAGTTTAAAAAACAAAAAATTGAAGTTCTCTTAAATTATTAACAGTAGGTACATAAACAGTCAAAGAAAGAAAGAAAAAAGAAGAGAGTTGTCTGTCTCGTTGTGAAGTGATTAGCGCGTTGGGTCACAATGCATGAGGTCGCGGACTCGATTCCCAATTGGGTCAATATTGAATATTTATTTATTTCAATGTGATTAAAAAATCACAAAAAAATATTATGTCATAATTAAGGATAGTGCTTTTCTTGGATGTTTTGTTGCCACAAAGCTCAAAAACGCGGCGTTACAACCCAGAAAATCGGCCGCAAAAATCTACTTTAATGGCTTAATTAAAAAAAGTATTTAAAAATTTTATGAGTGCATTGCAACACCATCTATCAATGCATTCAAAAATAAATTGGACCGATGCAACTTGACTCTCTAGACAAAAATACAAACTGCCTGCCATATTAATGATATCAATAAATTTACTTTTGTATTAAAGAAACTAAAACTTGTTATATTTATACTAACACGACATATTTTCACTTTACAGAAGCAACTGCAGAAATAATCGGCGGACCAGACAAAATCGTCCAGCAAGGCTCCATGCTGAGATTAACGTGTCAAGTGAGGAAGTCTACAGAGCCTCCTACCTTCCTGTTCTGGTACCATGAAAACAGAATGATCAACTATGACCAAGGTAACAGATCATTAATTCGTTTTCTAATTTTCATTGTCGATCCACATAACAAAGTTATTCAATCTGTATGACATCTATTGAGAGATTTTCTAAGCAATTTTTAGGAGAATTTTTTTATGCTGTATGTGAGATTCTTACCTAATAAAAGATATGTCTTTAATTATATTGCTCTAACGCAAACTGCTGACGAATTGTCAACCATTGGACGAGCATGCAGGACGCGGAGAACTGATGCCTTGTAAAATAGGCAAGCATTTTAAGGCTCTCGGGAGGCATACGTAGTATATGTCCTAGCAATAAAGCTGAAACGCCTTCGCCGGATGACTGTAGATACCAAGGGCTAAATCAAAACAAAATTTGCCTCACCGGTTTTTTTGTTCATTACAACAGATCAAAACCGCACATCTTAAAATTATTTACTGGATTCTTTACAGGGGGGATATTCAAAGTACATCTTTTAGAACGATTCAGTGTATTGTACTGTTTAAAATTCCTTTTAAAAGTAAAACTAAAAATTATCTTATAATTTCACTTATAATGTTTTATTATTATGACCAATTACCGCTTTCACCCTGTGACGAGCATTTTTAAAATCCCTTAAAACCTGCATCGCTGATCTGTGCTTTTCTCAATCGCTTTTCTATGTTTTAATGAGTGAAAAAAACAAAATTTAACTTATTTTAAGTAGCCCTGCATCCCTAATACAGATTCAAGCTGTTTTCTAATGAATTTTAATTCACAAGGTTTCCATTAAAAAGGTGTTAGAATCAGGGCCGAAAGTTCCGATATAATCTGGCATTCGGCTGAAACTATTCCATGATATCATTATTAGAATTTAGAGGCCAAACGATGAATATCTTGTGATTTGTTACGCGTTAATTTACAAAATCACGCTTAATTGTATGTAACTTTAATTTTAAAGCCTTTTACAAAGCACCTAACAGGATGTTTATAAATCTTTTAATCTGGACTTTAGTACATTAATTGATAGGATTGAACTTTGTTGTTTGGTATGAACTTTCCAGTAAATACGAGCTATTGTTGAATAGGTAGGTAGGGTACTGTATATTTTTAATCAGATTTATTATTTTCCTTTATTATAATTTATGGAGGTGTCTAATGATAAACTTTTTTATTTAAAAAAAGAAATAATCCCAAAATACCCGAAATTAATTTTCTCTAAGTCGTAATTCTATTAATCTAGTTTCTTCGTAAATAGGATGTTTCAGGCTATAAAAGCTCCACCCTTTCCCAAGACAGATCTAAGGACAATTTTATTCAAACCATCACATCAGAGAAAACGATATTTTTTTATTTCTAATGAAGGACGCTTAAAGAAAGAAGTTCTTGTGCACTTATGCATTCTTTAGATAGCATAACTACACTGTGCACCAGTCAATGCGAAGTGTGACAGTGCACATCCTATACAATGAAAACCCCACCCTGTTCCCTAGACTGTTTTAAAGACTATTAAATCTTTTTAAAGTCTAACACATCCTCTTCCGATTTTGTCAACAATCTTTACCGCGATTTTAAGATTGTGGGTGTGATAAAAATACGAATGAATCTACGTTATGTACGCAAACAAATGCTTTCATTGACCCTACAACTGTCTCGGCTTATGTAATATTGTCATTGTTTCCATCACTCAAACTAACCAGAGTCGTTTCCAATTAACAGCTGTAGGGAAAACGTTAGTTTCTACCCCGATCATTATGTATTAGTATAATTACTACCACCCGTGCGGGAACCGGCATACTGCCTCGCCAGACTCCATCCCAGACATTCACTCGAGCACCCGCGGTCAGTCAGGGTCTCAATTGAGGGGGGAAACCGAAGAGTAGGGATCAATTTAGGAGGGTTTAGGGAAAAGAGGGGAAGGGACAGAATGCATGTAAGCATCTTACACTATCATCCTATCTGGCAGACACTATATCAATACAAATAATACTCATCTTCATCATCTCAGCCCGTTGAGGTCCACTGCTGGACATAGGCCTCCCCCTGCCGTCTCCACTCCTCTCGATCCTGCGCCGTCCCCATCCACTGTCTTCCAGCAGACTTCCTGATGTCGTCCACCCATCTCATCGGTGGACGTCCTTGAGGCCTCTGGTTTCTCGGTTCTCCACACCAGAACACACGTTTCGGTCCATCTGTCGTCCGTCATTCTGGCTATGTGCTATGTGCAATTCGCTGCACTACGTCGCAGACTTTTGTCTGGCGATTGATCCAATCGTTCCTTTTTCGGTCTCTTAATGTTATTCCAAGCATAATCCCCTCCATGCTCCTCTGTGCAACTTGCAACTTATGGGAGGATCAGACCAGCGAGGTGGATAGGAGGATAAATTTCTCTTGGGTGGCTTTTGGAAAGCTAAATTCCACATTCCGAAGCTCCATTCCCAACTCACTCAAGACTCGAGTATTCAACCAATACATTCTGCCCGTCCTTACTTATGGCGCGGAAACAATGACTCTGACCAAGCAAATAATAGTACTTAGTAATAATGCTTGAGTGGTTTTCGCAGATGGCGTCGTGGTGACCCACTCCCGCACGTCCAGCGAGCTGGTGATCCAGCATGCGGAGCCCCGCCAGGCAGGGAACTACACCTGTGCACCAGCCAACGCTAAACCTGACAGTGTGACAGTGCACATCCTTCATAGTAAGTCCGCCTTATTATTATTATTTTTTAAACCACCTCAGCAGGCCAGGAGGCCAATTACAGAGGGGAACAACGTCATTTTATAGCCTTTCTTTCAATCCTGGAATAGGTTTACGAAGCACCCGATCCCTTCATTTGCCTCGGTCACAGCCAGCAGTTATACCGGTAGCTACTTCATTGACTTAACATCCAGGAACACTGGCATCATAAATTATTTTAGCCGTTCTTTTCGTTTTTGTCGATAATTGCTTAATATCAGCCGTTGCATTGTGCTCTAACTTTAACATTATCATACATTGACTGACGCATTCTTGACTTTCTATCGATAATTGTTTTTTACTCATAGCTTACTTCAGATGAAGAGCTTTAGCCTCCTCGACAATCAAATTTTGTGCTCCCAGCAACAATTTTGGCCCAGCTTATCCAGATCAGTCAAAACATTGTCCATATAACGTTGTCTCGGCCTACCCAGGGGTAGGTGGGCCGATTAACTTTAGTAGGTCGAGATGCATAATGCATAGCAATTTTTTTTTTTTAGGAATAACGAACCAACCATCCACCCTCAGCTCTTATAGAGTCCTGGAGGACTCTTTTTCAGCCGCACATAGAGAAAAAACATTCTACTATTTCATCTACTCTATGCAGTTAGTGAGGAGAGAGGATGCCATTCATTTGCATATCCCCCCACACCCCTCTAAGTCCTCCTCAGTATCTCCGTTTACTGAATTGTAGTTATTGTCATTTTTACAATGATTTATTTCTGTTCTCAGGTGAAACCACCTGCGCCATGCAGGCACGGTTAAACCAAAGCGCACACATTGGAAACAAGGAAAGACCAAAATTTTTCATGTGTCTTCTTCTACTATACCTAACCAGATTCGCCAAGTCGCTTGTCAACTCCATATCCTTATCAGATATCGTAATTTTAACATAAAATATAAGATTCTTCTAAAATTGGTGTTCAGACTTTTATAATGAGATGTTAGAACTGAAAATATTAAAAAAATACTTTAACTATGTCCAAATACAGAAATCGGAGATTTTTGACCGAAGACGCAACAATGGGTGTACATATCTACATTTACTCGTATTTTTATTTACACTTGGTATCATTTTCCTTCGCACATATTACGAGTATGTCGCTTAGTAACTTTTTGCTTTCCACCGTACGATATTATATTAACTGAGATAAAAAAAGCCACAGTAAATGCTTGAATAAATGTTTGGAAAAGGCTTCTTTACCTCTCAACGTTAACTTTTTCCATTTCATAAAACTTTTTTTTACGTAAACATTTCGAGAATACTTATTCTTGTTTGTGTGGGTAATGTTTAGTCGACAATAAGGAAATCCACTGCTACCCGGAATTGAATTTTAAAAATACTTTCGTGTAGACGCGAATATTAAAAAATTTGAAGTCGGATGAAAATATCTCAATAATTTACCCAAAAATAAATAAAAAATGTTGAAAATAGCATTCATTTCAAAATCTTAAACAATGACGTCACTCCTTGTATCTAAGTGTAGTGTTTTCCGTTTCCGTTTTTAAAGATGGCCGCCATTCACTCTCCCTAGAACAGCTGTTGACAGTTTTAAGTGACAGTTGGCTGGAGAAATCGTTTGCATAGATTTTCGACAGTTTTGTTATTGGCTGGAGAAATATGTTAGCCGTGCCATGCCGTTAGCCGCCCGTTTTATGACGTCACTCCTGCAAAAATGACGCACTTAGTACATAGTAGTATTTGGCGCGGTATTTGAAATGTGCTACTTTAAAAAATCGTATCTTCATCAATGACTTATAAAAAAAATATTAATTTTTTTTTTTTTTGCTTAGTTAAATAGTAGTACGTTTATAGAAAAAAAATACTTTAGAAAACAGTGGATTACCTCTGTTGTAAATGGAAAAAGATGATATCATGCATTTTTGTCATACTTCGCGTCCAATATTTTTAATTATCTAGCAAATTTCGATTATGTGACACAATTTGGGTTTTAAAATTAAAGTTTGTTTTTTATGTACAATTCATAGCATAAAATGTATGGCCCAAGTATTTACTGTAAATATTTAAAGAAAAAGGCACTGTTAGGCTTTATGTAATAAAATCAAACTAATTAAATGTATCCAAGATAACACTGGAAAAACATTGTCATTCTTCATCATAAATTTTTACTATTAATTGTACACCAAAGTATTACATGCGCTTACACGTTATACATTCAAACGTAAAGATCTACATTTTTATGCTGACTATTAAGTAAATCTTGATTTAAGCTGCCTATGAACTTTTTACCAGTGTCTTTATCAAATATCACGTATATTATTAATTGTGGTCGTTATTTGTTTAGTCGAAGGTTATTTTTTCTAAGTTTTGAAAGTTTAAGCGGAGATGATGTAAATAAGCCAAGTTTTTATGTTTCCATGATGTAAACATACTATATTTTGTTTTTATGTTAATCTGAAGACCTTTCTCAAAGTTTCTTTATTCTTTTTTTATACATAATACGTCGTTTACTGATAATTTTCACATCTTTGAAGCATAAATGTTAATAAAACATTTTAAACTACTGGAAATTTTTTCTCAGAGGAATTTTCATTTTTATTTTAATCTCAATCTTCCACTACTCAATATATCGCACTATGAATTCTAACTGCGCCAACTCAAAAAAGTCAACTTTTGGGAAATCGCTAAAAACTTATTTTTTTTCGATGAAATTCGATTGTTTTTAAATTTAATATGACATAGGAAAGAGATAGAAATACAAAAATGTGTGGTGGTCGATGTAAGGTACAACGTGGTAAACTCAGTTCATTTTCGACCAATTAAGACTTAGTGAAGATAGTATTCATGGTGCTATACACCGAGTAACAAAACTTGATGTACAAGTGGAAAACCAGTGAATCTACATCATGTGGGGAGTTGATTTTGTGGAATTTTTTTTTTTTAAGATCCATAGTTTTCGAGAAAATTGAGAATGAAATTTATTCGATAAATTTTAACTATTGTTATAAAATACCATTTATTTAGTCAAATTAATACTATCCATATAGAAAACAAAATCAAAACCAGCATTCAAATAAGAATTTGTGCAATTTTCCTTAATCTGCGGTACTTATATTTTTTTTTTTATGAAAAACAAAAAAAAAAATTCAAGTTAAGATTCAAAAGTCATATTACTCATTCGACTCCAAATATGATGTAGATTCACCAGTTTTCGGGTTGTACTACGAGTTTTGTTACACCATGTAGAGGCATGAATTTATCAACAACATTTCATCCGCAAATAAAAAGGTTACTAGAAAAGTATTTATTTTTTGTTTTCTTTAAAAATTTTATTATGGCGAAATGATTAATGAATAAATTTCGAGGTATTATTTGAATTTATGTAAAAACATTTTCAGTCATTTTGAATATGAACATACCCATATCATATAGCCGGTCATTTAAATATCATATGTATTCTACTTCAATGTCATTGTAATATATAAATTAGGATTTTAAATATATTGTTAGTCTTTTACTACTAGGCGATCATTCATACGTATAAATATATCGTTAAATGAAAAAAAAACAATAATTTTTCAAAGAATATCTTATATTAATTGATATTTTTAGTTATGCAAAAAAATTGACGATATTTTATTAAAACATTAAACAGACCTGAATACTGAACAATAATAAATATTTACAGCACAAATCATCCAGGGCTATGTTCAATTTGATGGGTCTATTCACCTTGATCTGAGGCATTTTCGGTTACCAAAATATTCTGTAATTTACTAAAAAAAAAATCACTTGCTATCAAGTTATTTTGATTAAAATTTGAATCAAATCGTACGTATACAACAAATTCTATTTTAATGAATCGTAAGTTCTTCAGGTAAAAATGGATAGGTTTATTAAATTAAAAAGAATATGAACCCAGCACAAAACAAACGGTAAATTCGTAATTATAGCTGTTATTCGCTCACTCATATAATCAGTGGTTAATGTATTATTCAAATTCATGTAACTGTGATTCTATCTTATTCAGTTACAGGTAATCAAAGTTGACAGTATGATTATTGATTATGTCTGAAACAAGTCAAACGAAACGGTTATTTGAATAACTTATTTGACAAATACATATGTTATTCGGTTATGCACATCCCTAATTTATAAACTTACAGTCGCTCGTTTTCATTGTATAAAAACAGCTATTTTTTTACTTACAATTTGATGATATTATATATATGATGATATTTATATAAATTTGGGTGAGCGCATTATTTTACACTATCAAAAACCTGTAAATATCGTAATTTTATGTAATTTAATTGTTCTATTGTACAATGTACGTTTATCAAATAAATATATAATTAAGCTGTATGTAAATATACTTGTAAAAAGAGGAAGACATTAATTTCTCTTTATGTCTGTGATATATGAAATAAATAAACAAATGAAAAACCTTTTTTATTAATTTCTGGTAAATGTGAGTATCAAAACGTCTGTTAAATATAGTTTACAAAATATTGAATTACATCAGACTTGGCTTTAGGTGAGTAATAATATTTTTGAAATATCTTTTAATTAACAATTTATTGTTTCCATATCCAAACTAGCTAGATATACATAAAAATAGTGGTAACTAACTAACTAACTAACCATCACGCCATTTCCCCGAAGGGGTAGGCAGAGAGGATAGAACGCCACACCACTCTGTCCTGGCACACTTCTCTTGCTTCCTCCACATTCATACATCTCCTCATCATGCACGCACGTCGATTATTCCGACTTCTTACATGCCCACTTTCAAGCACTTGTTTTACTTGATCATGCCATGTCTTTCTCGGCCTTCCTCGACTTCTACATCCAGGCACAGTCGCATCATATATTTTTTTAGATGTTCTTTCATCATCCATTCGCTCTACATGACCGAACCAACGTAAAAGACCTTTCTAATTTTGTCGATAATGCTTATCTCAGCCTTGCATTCTGCTCTAATTTCAACATTAGTGCACCTATCATACATAGTTTTTACCACACATTCGCCTGAGAGATCGCATTTCAACTGCATTCAATTTACTTTCATCCTTATTTTTCCAACTCCATGCTTCGCTTCCATACATAAGGGTTGGTACCAGAACTCCATTGTGCACTGCCAATTTAGCCTCTTTTGATAAGCACTTATTAGATACTACCGACTTTAAGGCACCATTAATTCTGTTACCGGCACTAACCCTCCTTTCAATGTCCTTGTCCATATTTCCATCCCTAGTGAACATGCTTTCCAGATATACAAATTCTTCCACTTGTTTCAAGCTATCGCCATTTACTACGATCTTACACTTAGTCATATTCACATTTCTTTCAAAAACCATCACATTCGACTTTTTTCCACATTCATTAATAGATCACTCTCCTTGCACACATCGTAAACCTTTGTAACCAAGGATTGCAATTCTTCTTCGCTCTCAGCAAGAAGCACTGCGTCATCGGCGTACAAAAGGCAACTAACAATCATACCACTCATTCTCGCGCCCACGCCCATATTTTTCAACTCTTTCATACATTTATCCATGTATATGTTAAACAACCATGGTGACATCACACATCCCTGTTTGACTCCTTTAGGGATGTCAAACCACGACGTGAATGACCCATTTACCCTTACACACGCTACACTGTCTTTGTACAAGGAAGCAATAGCGCGGACAAGGTTATCGTTCACTCCATACTCAGATAAGGCCATCCATAGCTTATTCCTATCAACACGATCAAATGCTTTTTGCAAGTCAACAAAAGCGCAGAAAAGCTTCCGGTTTTTTGCCAAAAACTTCTCCGACAAATTGCGTAAACGCAAATATTTGATCCATACATCCTCTGCCATTTCATAAATCCACTCTGAACATCCCATATTTTATCCTTAGTCACATTTCTTACTCTCTCAATCAATATTCTTCCGTACATTTTGCCAACAGCGCTTAAAAGACTGATAGCTCTGTAATTCCCGCACTCAACCTTTGGAACCCTTTCCCTTGTGTATAAAGGCATAACCACAGCTCTCCTCCAATCAAGTGGAGTGCTGTGCTCCCTTAGACACAAGTTAAAAAAGTTTATGTAGCCATGTGAGAATTATTTTGCCACCCGACTTAATGAACTCTGCTGCAACACTATCATAGCCTTGCGCTTTACCATTCCGCATACATTTGACAGCACTGATAATTTCTTTCATACTAATCGGGCTTTCTTCGTCATTTGCATTCAAACATGGCTCAGGTAATGTTGATACACCGCCCGAGTTACCAGTGTGTGATTCGTACACTTCCTCAAAGTTTTCCTTCCATCTGTCTTTTATACCAATCTCACTTGTTATCATTTTTCATCCTTAGCCTTAACAACTGTCATACGTTTACTTTCACTACTATTTCGCGAGTTTTTCACCGCTTTCCAGAAAACTTTAATATTTTCGTGGAAATTAAGGCTCATTTTCATTCCTTCCTCTTCACTCAATTTTCTCTTTCGTTCACACACACCCTGTTTGACCTTCTTCTTACATTCACTATACACACTTTTGGCAAAAACATATTCACTCGTATTCCGTTTATTGACAGCAAGCAAATTTTTATCCACGCATCCTTCTTTTCTTTTACGAGTTTTTTGACTTCGTCGTCCCACCACGCGTCACCATTCTTTCTCCCTATCGTGTTGTCACACCGCACACTTCTTTCGCCGCCTCACACATACTTGATTTCAAACATTCCCACATATCATTTATACTCAAACATTCTACGTCTTCCTCGTTCAGTCTACGACTCACCGATCTTTCAAAATTATGTCTTATGTCAGTATTTTGCAGTTTTTCAACTTTGACCCTAGATGGAGCCTGCACTTTGCGTGTTTTGGACCGCCATCCCTTAAACAGAATCACCCTTGATACCACCAAGAAGTGATCTGATTCCATCTCAGCCCCTCTGTACACACGGGTGTCAGCAGTTACAGACTTCAATCTAGAGTCAACGATGACATAGTTTACATCTCCAAACATACCTAGGGCTGACTCTAGCCCCTCTCTTCTTACTCCCACCCATCCATTTAGGTCTCCAGCCAGAATTATTCTTTCGTTCTCCTTTTTTCCATTCATTACATTCATAAGGCTCGTCCAAAACTCATCCTTCTCGGACTCGCAGTCGGAGTTAACAGGAGCATATCCTATGATTACAAGTAATCTAGTTAGTCCGACTTTGAATCTGACACACATGAGTCTCTCATTTACAAATTCATATTCTTTCATACACTCTATCATTCTTGGCGATAGGAACGCGGCTACGCCCCGGCACGCTCTCTCCGTCTCTGGGAGGCCGGACCAGAGAACCAGGGTATTACCGTGCTCCATCGAACCACTCCCTTTCTTCCAGGTCTCAGTCACACACAACAGGTCCAGGCATTTCTTCTCCATTACTTCACAAAGTTCATTCATCTTATCTGACATACGTCCCCTTACATTCCATGTGGCAATTCTGCATTCTTGCGAATTCCTCCTCTGTGCGCCACCATTCCGGGAGAACTGACCTGATGGGTTGCGGGCCTCATCGAGGTATTGTACACATTGGGCTTCAATACATTAGGTCCCGGGTTCTTTTCCCGTGGGAGTCAACCTGAAATGTTCATTAAAATTTAATGTTTACATTCAAATCTCATATGTGATGCGTTGGGCCTCTGAAACGTTAGACTGATCATATTGCCTTCATGTAATAAATGGTCGAAATACACTGCACTAATGCACCAATGCAGTGCGATGTGCACCATTATTAGCGAACAGTGGAATGAATGAACGAATGAGACAAAAGAAAATAGTTATTATTTTTTCATGTAAAAAACATAGCGTTTTTGTTCTTATATGTATCTGTTAAATACGGCTTGATTAAAATGACAGTTTGTCATGTTAGAGTTTCTATGAATCAAGACTCATATAGCTTGTATCAGACCTGGTTCAAACAAATGCTATTATGACCAGTTTTTACAATGAATTATTCGTGTCGATAAACGAAAAAATTATTCGTATGTAATTTTTTTACACGATACTTCTCATATAAGTCAACATATTATATAAAATCAGGCAGTTAAAATCATAGTTAGACTTTTTTTTCAATTTGGCTGTCGCCTTTAGCTATACTTAAAAAAATGCCAAAAAAGAGGGCCTTCACCATAGACTAATATATTTATTATATACTAGGCACAATGGTTCACCGTTGGTTAAATCAAATTGGTGTCCATGGACACCACCTATCGTCTTAGTTATACGCCGCTGCAAAAACAGTGCTTAAGAAGTTAGGAAAGTACCTAGATGGAGTAAATTTTTATAAGAATGACTAAATTTAACTCCGCTATAATAACTGTTAGATTCACTTTTTGAGGCAAAATAAAAATTGTATTTTTTTACAAACTACCGAACCGAATTTTTAACGAGCTTTTAAGAAGTTGTCAATTCTATCCATGGTGTAACTAAACTTGAAGTACAACCCGAAAACTGGTGAATCTACACCACATTTGGAGTCGAATGTGGAATATGACTTTTGAATATATGTTAAAAAAATAAAATAAATTCTTCTCATAAAAGCTTTCTTAAATACCGCTGATTAAGTAAGATTGCACAAATTCTTATTAAAATGTTGTTTTTCAATTTTTTTTTTTTTTTTGAATAGTATTATTTGACTAAATCAATGATATTTGATAGCAATTTGCAAACATTTATTTTAAAAAATCAAGTTCTTAATTTTCTCGAAACTATGGGTCAAATAAAATTTAAAAAACATTTTGGGCGTGTTCAAATACTTGGAATTATAAGCGGAATGGGGAATGTTGTAGTACATAAAGTGGCCATTTGACCCAGCCAATGACAGCTCGTAAGCCCTGTAAACGCTCGAATATCCATATTTCTGAATTTGAAAAAAATTCTACCTCATCTCTGTAGGGATATAAAATGAGAAAAATAAAAAAATGTATAAAATCAACCACAGATATTATGTAGATTCACTGGTTTCCCGCTTGTTCATCGAGTTTTGTTACACCATGTATAGAATTATTCAATTATGATTAAATAAAACAATGTTATGTGTTATTATTGGTTTATTCTATAAAAATAGAATTTACCTACACTACCTGGTTTCGGGAGTAACGTTCTCCCATCGACTGGTGAAAAGACACTAAATTACTACTAAATTACTAAATACACAAAAATCTGAATTCTAATAATAATTTAATTAATAATCAAACATTTCATATATCATCTCCACTTCTAACTATGTTCCCTTTAAAACGCAATTCTCATTACTTCCCTAGACCCCTACCCCTCTCAAGACCCCCCTACCCATACCTCCCCTCAAGACCCCAGTACATCAACTGCCACCACTTAGCAAGCAATTAATTATCATTATGAAATTAAACAACTTTTGTTTTAAACTACTTTTTTATTATTTAACACTCCAACCGGTTTCGGAGACACTACTCCTTCATCAGGGATTTGTATAAAAATAATTTAAAATTAAGTAATAAGTCGCTAACTAAAAATGTTGAACATTTTTAACATTTTTAGTTAGCGACTTATTACTTAATTTTAAAATTATTTTTATACAAATCCCTGATGAAAGAGTAGTGTCTCCGAAACCGGTTGGATAAATTAAAAAAAGTAGTTTAAAACAAAAGTTGTTTAATTTCATAATTATGGAAAACTACAAAGTGAGTGCTACAAACTTAATTAATTATCAATTTTTTTGTACAACTTCTTAGTATTTACCATCACCACTGTCCCAAGATGTGTTTTTTCAATATTTTATCACTTCTATGTATCAATATTTATGTTACCCCTGTGTTTAGATTCTTAAGTATTGCAATATAATTTTTCTGTATTTCTCTGTATAACATCTGTATTCTAATTTAGTGTCTTTTCACCAGTCGATGGGAGAACGTTACTCCCGAAACCAGGTAGTGTAGGTAAATTCTATTTTTATAGAATAAACCAATAGTAACAGATAACATTGTTTTATTTAATCATAATTCATTATGAAGTTTTACAAAGTGAATGCCGAATCAATCAACAGAATTATTCAATGTTTAGAACTTAATTAGTAATTTAAATAGTTTAACAGCTGTCAGTCTAAACAAGGTATATTTTCAACAGATTTGAGGCTACGATTGAAAATTAATTATTTATATTATCCTGTATCCATGTCAAGTATTTGGCAGCGTCAGTAAACAGAACATAGTTAGTGGGGTCACACGTGGTGTACCCAGGAGCTGAGTAACTCAAGGAGACTACTCCACGAAGGTACCAGGTTTGTGTTCCGTCCGCAGACTTATCAGGGAAGAACATTCCACCACCACTGTCCCCGTTGCAGACACTCGTACCTGAAAATATAACAAACACTAATAGATTAATCAAAATGATATTTAGGTAGGTATATCACAAGGTGTAGGTATGTAACAATTTTTTTTAAATTATAATTTAATTGAATTTAATTATCTTGGTTATTTTTTACATTTTATTTATTTGGGATACAAACATATGTACAGGTAAAACATAATATATACATATATATATATTTAAACTTTTCATTATTTAAAAAGAGAATTAATTTTTTTATTAAAACATTGGATCCTGAAACTATTGTCACCCTATTTAATATTTAATATTTAATATTGATGTGTGTATGGGCTATTGTGAGGTACTACTGTTTGTGCTCAAGACTCAGGAAGTTACAACAATAATTGTCATACTATACCATTTTTGTCATACTGTTTGTGAGTGACATTGTTAATATTGTTTAAATTGTTATAGATTTATTAATAATTCAGAAAAAAAAAAGAAGAAAAAAAACATTAAAACTGTGAAATGCGTTCCTCGGCACGGGGTCCCCCCAGTGAGGAATGCATTTCAGATGAAAGTGTAAAGCAAGACTGAAATAAACTAAATAAATAAAAATAAAAAATAAATAAAAAATATAGGTATATATTTATATTTTTTTTTATTTCAATATATACATAAAAGAAAACAATACATGTCCTACTGAGTTGCATAAATACAAATTCAACTAAAAATAAAAGTACACAATACATACCCTAGCGCACAAAAAAATTAAAATCCATATAAATAAAAATACAATTCTAAAAATCAATATAATAAATCGCGCTCTAGCAACCAAGTTCTCAGCACGCGTCTCTCTTTTAAGCTTGAAAAATTGATTATTTTTTTAATACTTCTTGGTAGCATGTTACAGATTTTTGGTATACTGTACTGAAGTGTTCTCTTACCATACTTGTTATTATATTTAGGCAGAACTAATCCTTCGGCACTCAATTAAAACTAATAATTAGCAATAACATGCCTGCTATCCAATTAAATGTCAAGTAATTTTAAACAGTTATAAGAATCTACTTATAATGTAAAAAAATATTGGTCATCTTAAGTCTGCAAGTTTTTGAGTTTTTCGTTTTAGCGCCAGTCCAAGCGAATATGAAATATTTTATGTGGAAATCACATTTAAAGAAACATTTCATAATATTGACCCTCCTTGGGAATCGAGCCCGCGACCTCGTGCGTGGCAGCCCAACGCACCACCGCTACACCAAAAAGCGGACTCTATCAAGGCAGTGCCATTATATTAACTACCTGAGACTGTAAAAGAAATAAACGGATTAAATGAATTCAGAAGGAACCTTAATAAAATACCTTAATGTAATACAGCAAAGTTTCTGAGCCATAAATTTTGGATACCACAATAATAACGTTTTGCAGTTACCTTATTCAACCAGGAATCATTCGGTTTTTATTTGAAATGGTAACAAGAATAGAGCCGCTTGCTGGAATATTCGTAAAAGATTTTATTTTTGACACTATATATACGATATTAAGATATTTGAAATCAGTGTATACCTATTACAATATAAAAAGCATCTTTGTGATCAGTTATAAATATTTAGATGAAAAAAAAATTAAATTACATTTTAGCTGTAAGAATTTTTTTATAGCTAAATAAAAATGTACAAACAAAAACAAAACCATTGGGTGCGGATAGGGGAAAGTAGTTATGGTAAAAATATATCGCAGAGTTTCCGAATAATATTTGACAGGTTGGGCGTTATAGTTTTTTTTAATCATCATCATGCTGGACTCTCCCTGCCGCCTCCACTCCTCTCGATCCTGCGCCGTTTTTTATTACACGGCTTTTATTAAAATAAAATGCAAAATTTTGTGTGAAATTGGAAAACTGCACAGTCGGTCAAATGTCAAAAAACACACTCTAAATAGGTTAATTTTTTTTAGCGCGATCGTAAATTATTATCGTATGTTTGCTCACAGAAAATTGTTAATGTAGCTAACAATGTAAATAAGTTATTTGTTTTTTACGTTTTTAAAAGCATTCAATATATTATTAATATATACTTAAACGTTTACATGAAAAACATTAACTGTCAGGTCAGCCGGACGTCGCGTCGCGTCACGCCGACCATTCAATATTCCATACAGTTTTTCTTTATATGGGCTGCACTAAAAACTGTACAGTTTTCTGTCCCGTATAAAGTTCGCCTAATCTTCATTTCACAAAAATTGTAATGTAAATACATGTACCTAAATTCATGTATTTTTTCTTCGATTTCTTCTCATATTTTGATCAAATTATTAAATGAAAAATATTTTTTAATTGTACGTAACAGAAGTTCACTAACTGTTAATTTTTTCCGCCTCGTAGCATAGTGGTAGCGTAATTGGCTACTGTGCATGAGGTCGCTGTTTCGATTCCTGTAAGGGGTCAAAATGAAATATTTCTTTACGTGTGATTTTCATATCAATATTTTATGTTTTATACCTTGAACTTGTTCTGAGTCTAAGTGAAGTCTAAGATTGATCATGTTATAAAATGATCAAGATACACTGCATTTGGTGTACTAATGCAGTACCCTATGCACCATTGGGTGCGGATAGGGGAAATTAGTAGTAGAAGTATTTAATTCTTACCGTTTCTAAATCCAGCACAGAATCCTTTCATGTGAAGAAAACGACTATAGAATTCTGGTTTAGATTCTAAACATGTTAATTTCGACACTATGGGCATCCTAGCTTCAGCTAGCGCAGAGGCAAGAACAGCTTTTCCCGTAAAACCCCATCCAACAACCTGAAAAAGACATTTTTATTTTGTTTTATGAACATTATAAACCTTGTGACGCAAGCTGCCTACGGATTGTCAAAAGCGGACGCCCAGGACTACGGGACGTGGACCTGACTTGGGGGGATGCACGGAAACTGGCAGCCGATCGCTTGGCTTGGAGACAGTTTGTGAAATCCATATACTTCACATAGGGGGCGAATGATGATAATGATGTTAAATTAGACATGGCATGACCAAGTACGTCAAGTACTTGAAAGTGGACATGTGAAAAGTCTGAATAATTGGCGCACGTGCATGAGAAGATGTATGAATGTAGAGGAAGCAAAGGAAGTCTGTCAGGACAGAGTGGTACGGCGCTCTATCCTCTCTGCCTACTCCTACGGGGAAATGGCGTGATGGTTAGTTTAGTTATGTTAAATTTTCTTTTTCTTTTCGTCTTATAGTATTTATAGAGAAACTTGATCTATATTAGCTCCAGTAGCGTTGCCAAATCTGTTTATTTTCAAGGAACCTTCCTATGGAAAATCACGTAATTAAAAACAATATTTTGCGTAGGTAGATATTTTAAAGTACTTGTACACAAATACTGGGTTATTGCCATGACGGGAAACCTACAATCATTATTGACTGGTCAAAAAAAGCATACTTAGAAAATCTCTTGATTCTATTACATGTTTTTAGTTTATCCGCTAAGCTGAGAATGCTCGCTTGTTGAGATTTGAGAACAGTCTGAGAAGAAAACTAGGCATTAGGTGGTTTGACTTCATAACCAACGTTAGAAAATCTCTTGATGCTATTACATATTCTTAGTTTATCCGCTAAGCTCAGAATGCTCGCTTGTTGAGATTTGAGAACAGTCTGAGAAGAAAACTAGGCATTAGGTGGTTTTACTTCATAACCAACGTTAGAAAATCTCTTGATGCTATTACATGTTCTTAGTTTATCCGCTAAGCTCAGAATGCTCGCTTGTTGTTGAGATTTGAGAACAGTCTGAGAAGAAAACTAGGCATTGGGTGGTTTTACTTCATAACCAACGCTAAAGTTCGCGAAAGAACGCAGCAACCTCCAATAACTGGAGTCGTGAAGTCGCAGCGGTGGACCTGGCTTGGGCATGTAATCCGGATGCCTCGGGAGAACCTGAACCCGAGCTGCCTCTTCTTTACGCCTGCAGGATCCCGCCGCCGCCGTCCTGATATACCGTCGATGACCATGTTACAGATGCACTCGGCGGAGCTGATGGAGCGGGTCTGACGTTAGAGGAGGCGAGAGAGCTGGCTGGTGATAGGGTCTCCTGGAGGGATCTAGTGATGTCCACATACTCAACATAAGAGCGAACGTGGTGAAAGAAGAAGAAGGAAGTTAACCTAACAACGACCAATGTAATTATTACGGATGTATAGCGTTTTTACGGGTAATGGTTTAAAATTTTACATTAAGAAATTTAGTACTCAATGTTAAAGAACAATTAAAACACAAAAATATATTAATTCGTTATTAAATTTTCATTGGTGGATGTTCATTTTAATACCTACAGATAAAATTTTATCTTATTTATCTAATTGATTTATTTATCCACGGAAACTATTGTAAAATGTGGATCAAAGTGTCCCACAAAAAAAAGTGGATGAAAGTGTCAAACAGTTTTTTTTAATTTCAAATTTTTGCTTACATATCCAGGGTCTTGGTGTTGTATTGAATTCCTCGGAGCATCACTCGACGGCCAAAGGCAGATTGGCTGAACAAATTGGCCATAGTTTACTGCAGAACTTAGCACTACTATCGCTAAATCATTGTGTAAAGTCGTAAAATTGAAGTCGGGGTTGAGGATTATTCTGAACACCTGTAATCAAACCAATTCAAACATGTCATATCAAAATAAACTACTACTGCTGCTTTACCTTATCCGCACCAAATTCATTAGTACATCGTTTATTTTTATCGCAATATTTACCTGTATTGATTGTAGATTTGGGTCGACTGCTTCAAACTTAAATTTTCCAAAAACCAACAGTAGACGTTCAGGAATGATAACTGAATTGCTTTCTATTACACAATGGCCAGCTGAAAAGATGAAAATATATTACCATCTCTGGGTTCATGAATTTTTAGGAATAGAGAGTAAACTGATACCTTCCGTTGTCGATAAAAACATAACGAAGTACCCATCAGGCCGTTCCCCAGAAGGTGTAGGCAGGTAGGATAGATCGCCACACTACTCTGTCCTGATACACTTTCTCGCGTCCTGTACATTCATACATTTATTTATTTATTTTATTGTTTTTACGCCCATAGGGTTTTTTACATAGACATTTTTAAATTATTACACAGTAGGTAGCTATTCATTACCGCCAAAGATGGCATCCAGACACTGTTCCCTAAAATGCACTAGATTTGTGTTGAAAATATCAATATTCTTAGTATACATCTCATGCACGCACGCCAATGGTACTGACTTTTTACATGACCACTTTTAAATTCTCGTTGTACGAGGAGGGAAGACCAAAAGTCTCTTAACAAGTCTCCTTAAATGAGAAGCCTGCTTCTTCCACGCGGTGGGGGTTATTGGGGTGGGGGGTATTAAAAATAATAAAGGTTCACACCTAAATGATGTGAAATACGAAAAATAAAACCCCTTACTCGTGTGTGTACTTTAAAATACAATAAATAGTTCTTAACTAATACCGTTTATTTTATTGTTTTTCGCCCATAGGGCTTTTACAAAGACATTTTTAAATGATTACACAGTAGGTAGCTATTCATTACCGCCAGAGATGGCATCCAGACACTGTTCCCTAAAATGCACTAGATTTGTGTTGAAAACATCAATATTGTTAGTATACTTGTTAGCCAGTGCGTGCATTCTTCGTATCGGTGAGTTAGCACTGTAATTGGTCGATGACTGGCTACAGTAAAATAGTGCATTACTACGGGTAACTCGACCAGGCACTCGTATACTAATTAGACTTGTTAGTTGACAACAATCAAACATGGATTTTAATACTTTGAACAGAAAGAGCAAAATTATTTAATACTAGCAGATAACAGTCGGCTTCGCCGACTGTTAAATGCTGGCCCTGCGGGGCTTTTCGGCGCTTCCGCGCCTCGATTTTTGGTTGTTTCCACCTTTAGTTGATTGGCTAAGGCCCTTTCTTATCACCTCCGTTTAGAACCTGATTATCGTAAATGTCCTACTAAATCGCAGTTAAGTTTGAGAATGCATTTCATCACCTCTGATTATCACAAAAATATTGTAAATCCCATTTAAAACGCCGCTAAACTTAGTCAGAGGTTTGTTCCTCTTTTATGTTTGTAACAGTTATGACATCTCGACTCAAAATTTTAATGCATTGAAAAACAGTCAAAATGGAAATAATATGATGATAATCCCAATATTTTATGTTGTTTTGGATTAGTATCACATTATAAAAACTCGATTATAAGTAAATTAACGAAATGTCTTAAAACATTTTTGCCGGGTTGGATTTTTACAGTATTTGATAAGTAGTCCGGTAAAATTAGTTTTTTCTATCCCACCCTCCTTGTAAAACGTATTTAAAAATGGCGTCGTATTTGATCGTTTGACAACTCAATTCAAATTTTTATTGGTTGAAAATTGCTTAAAATGGAAATGTTATAATGTTAATCCAATTTTTTATATTGTATTGGATTGGTATCATATTAAAAAAACATAATAAAACTCGATTCTAGCTTGCAAAAGGAAACATATTGAAAGCATTGACAACACCGCTGCACTGTTGCCGGACGAAAGTGTTGACCAGCTAATCGGAGGATAGATTTGTCATTATTTCTGGGGTTAATTGGGTTCGTTGTAAATATCGTTTAAATCTGGTAGCAAATTACAACCGACATTTAATTATCCGGGTTTTAAACGGAGATGATAAAACACCTCCTTAAAGTCCCAACCATTGATTAATTAATACATGTATTAATTAATCAAATATGGCATGATTGTAAGTAGGTACCTACTGTTAAGAACCGATGGAGAGATTTATTTTTTCCGCAGACAACACTGAGACTATTATTTTTTCGGCAGGCATCACTGATGTACACTACTATCATTTTTACGCTAATAATATTATAGATTCGTCTATTATTGTTTATGGTCATTCAATGTGTTAAAGGGCAATTGGACCACCCTTTATTGATCATGTGATGTCTTACTCGGCGTTCCTTGACTTGTACATTCAGCATCGTTAAAAAACTGTCTATCTCAGTCTTGCATTCTGCTTTAATTTTGAAACTTAGATAGTTCAGTTCACCTTACATACATAGTTTAACCCCAAATTTTGCTTGAGAGATCGCTCTGAATTTGTATCTTTTTACCTGTTACCACTCTTGATGGAGAGACTAGGCTCCCTCCACAGATGTAGGACTGGGTTGCAGACTGACTACCCCTCTTGTACACCGCTGCAACCCACGGCCAGTCGCCAGCCTTGGAAGTGTACCCCCGGGTGATCAAGGGGCTGTGGAATACTTGTCTCCTCCCACAAGCAGGAACGACAAACTTGGGCTTCTCTATAGCTGATGTTGCAGATAACGAACTTCCCATGATAAAACGATCCCAATGTCCCTGAAAACAGTCATTTGTACAATACCAATAAGGAAGATGGCTTGTACCTACTTTGAAATGTTAAGAAAATGGCTGTCAGTTGTCACTGAACCATTGTTAAATTTAAAGAACGTTAATGCAAACAGTAGACATATCCTGCCTTCAACATATATGAAAGGAATTATTTGTATATAGTTACCACCAGTTAGCGCTTTCACCCTGTTACGGGCATCTTCAGGCTGGTCTTCAGACCAGAATAAATTTTTCGAAATTTAAAAAGTCAAATGAATTAAAGTGGAAGTGTACCAAGTATTATTATTTAACTTTAATTAGTTGTATACAAATAATTTAATAATGGAATTCCACCAAGTAATGTCAATAAAAAATATAAATCAAATATATGTAAGGAGTTACAAGAATTACTTGATTGTATGAATGATATTTCACCGGCTGATAATATTTTTTTCATTTTCTTCATTTCACCTTCTAAACCTTGCTTTATTTGCAATTTTTACATGAAATGGAAATATTAATACTTACTACATTCCCCGCCCTTTTTTTATTTCTATTTATGGATTTTTTTTTTACACCTTGTAACACTTAAGTTACAGTTAAATCTAGCTTATCTAGGGTTTTTAGGATTGCTAATCTGATAATGGTTACAACAGTAGATATTTATTGATTTATTTTATTCAAGAATGAACAGTACAAGTAACTTCTACATTAAATTTTCTTAACATTACATATTAACGAATACACACTTCCTCATTTTTATATTATGTTATGATGAAACTTTCGTAAAATCAAAGATGAGCATGGAAACGCTACGAGTTTTGCTTTTAAATAACGAAATGTCCTGTGCTTTTCAATTCCGTATTTTTTTTTGTGAATAGTAATAAACATTTGAAATATTAATGTGAAAAATAAAACAATTAAATTCAAAAGATTCCTCGTAAAACGGATTAACCGCAAATGGATGCTTTAAAAGCTCCCGTCTCCTAAGCGCACAAAAAGGGAAGTACTGAATATATAGTTGATGCGTAGAACCAGAGAAGTGGCTATGTACTTTTTTGTATTTTAGGTGCTACCTACATCAAAACTTGATTAAAATGCCTTCTACTCTGTTTTCTTTTAATGTTTATTATAATGATTATTTGACTGTGGTTTTTTCCTATAAATAAATATTTTTTTCAAAGCTTTATGATTATCAACAAATCCGGAATATCATTTTGAAAACAACCAAATTTCTAACGCTTGCTTACGGTGAAGCTATTGGACATTATATATTTTGTATCTGTTTAAACAAAATGAAGAGTAGTTTGCGTAAGTGGTATAGTCTGCGTGCTCAATAAATAAATAACTATTAAAACATTAAAAGACATACCGTCATAACTCCATTGGCACAAAGGTCATCGCCATTTACCTTTACACTTAAAACATTAGGAACAGGACTCAGTGGTCTACCCCGTACGATCATGTTTAAATGGTTTTGTTCTGTATGTGAGGTAATCAAAAATGTTCCCGGTTTCTCGATCTTTACTCTGCCATAGTCAGTCAGCTACAAAATTACAATAAATTAATGTAGTTACTACTACTAATACTTTACCTTATCAGCACCCAATGGTGCATGGGCACTGCATCGGTACACCAAGTGCAGTGTATATTTTATTACATGAAGGTAAGATGATCAGGCATACGCTACAATACCAGTTCAAGGTATTAAAAATAATAATATTGTGGATAAGGACATTGAGAGAAGGGTTAGTGCCGGAAACAGAGTTAATGGTGCCTTGAAATCGATAGTGGCAAATAAAAACTTATCGAAAGAAGCAAAATTGGCAGTACACAACGGAGTTCATCACGCCATTTTCCCGTAGGGGTAGGCAGAGAGGAAAGAACGCCATACCACTCTGTCCTGACAGACTTCCTTTGCTTCCTCTACATTTATACATCTTCTCATGCACATACGCCGATTATTCCGACTTTTCACATGTCCACTTTTAAGTACTTGACGTACTTGGTCATGCCATGTCTTTCTCGGCCTTCCGCGGCTTCTACATCCAGGCACACTTGCATTTAAACTTATTTTAGCCGTTCTTTTATCGCTCATTCGCTCCACATGACCAAACCATCGTAAAAAGCCCTTTTAATTTTGTCGATAATGCTTACCTCAGCCTTGCACTCTGCTCTAATTTCGACATTAAATTTGTGTACACCTATCATACATAGTCTTACCACACATTCGCCTGAGAGATGGCATTTCAACAGCACTCATTCTACTTTTATCCTTCTTTTTCCAACACCACTCTTCACTACCATACATAAGGGTTGGTACCAGAACTCCGTTGTGTACTGCCAATTTTGCTTCTTTCGATAAGTTCTTATTTGCCACTATCGATTTCAAGGCACCATTAACTCTGTTTCCGGCACTAACCCTTCTCTCAATGTCCTTATCCACATTTCCGTCTCTTGTAAACATACTTCCCAAATATACAAATTCTTCAACCTGCTTCAATTTGTCTCCATTAACTACAATATCTCTGTAATAATCTGTCTCCATTTACTATAAAAACCAAAGTATGAAACTAAAAGTATCAGTAAGATAAGTCAAATATTGAAGTTACCTAGTTGTACTGGCGATATGACTCCTATTTAGAAATTAATACAAATTGTTCTACCAATTTTGATATGTTTGATGTAGGTATCACTGTAAGCGTCTATTATAATAAAAGTACACATAAATATATCATACATCTTACCAGAGTTATGCTGACATCGTTCGAATCAAACACAATCCTAATTTTCGAATTGGCTGGAAAGTTTTCCAATCCTCCTTCGTACTTGCCTATATGGATATTGTATTTTTTTTCATCTTCTGGAGGCTGGTTCGTTTCAAATGTTTCTAATATACTCTGCGTTTTATTGCAAGGGTAAGCATGGATAAGGGCATTTCCTACTAAGGAAGCTGCCTCGATTCTAAATATTAGCGTAAACAATAGTGGAAGTAAACCCTTTAGTACAATCATTTTCTGGGAGAATCTTTACCTAAAATCAGCAAAAAGAGGGTTCGTCACAAATAAATATAAATACGTTTTTCAGATTTGTCGTAGTAAGTATATTGAACTAGCTTATAGTAGGTAAAGACTGGATTCAAAACGTTTAAAATAAAAAATCAGCAATTGGGTGGGTAAGTTCAAAAAATTATGATTTTATTTTGGAATCACTGTGCGACATATTTTAAAAATTGGAGCAAGATGTTCTAACTCAAGTTTTTGTACAGTTTTTATTTTTTCATATCACTATAGAGAACACAATTAACAGTATTTAACTAAGATGGTATGGTCATTGAGAGAGGGGTTAGTGCCGGAAACAGAGTTAATGGTGCCTTGAAATCGATAGTGGCAAATAAGAACTTATCGAAAGAAGCAAAATTGGCAGTACACAACGGAGTGTATGGTAGTGAAGCGTGGTGTTGGAAAAAGAAGGATGAAAGTAGACTGAATGCTGTTGAAATGCGATCTCTCACGCGAATGTGTGGGAAGACTATGTATGATAGGTGTACAAATGTCGAAATTAGAGAAGAGTGCAAGGCTGAGATAAGCATTATCGACAAAATTATGAAAGGGCTTTTACGATAGTTTGGTCATGTGGAGCGAATGAGTGATGAAAGAACGGCTAAAAGAAGTTTAAATGCAAGTGTGCCTGGATGTACAAGCCGCGGAAGGCCGAGAAAGACATAGCATGACAAAGTACGTCAAGTACCTACTTGAAAGTGGACATGTGAAAAGTTGGAATAATCGGCGCATGTGCATGAGAAGATGTATGAAGGTAGAGGAAGCAAAGGAAGTCTGTCAGGACAAAGTGGTATGGCGTTCTATCCTCTCTGCTAGTTAGTAATTATGAAGATACAATTAATAGCATGTTATTTTATTAAGATTTGCAGCGAAAGAGAGAAAATAAAAATATATAATACCTATCCGCGTGGGTACAAACTAACCTTAAAAATAAACACAAAATACCTGGGTGTTCACTTCACAAGAAACCAAAAATAATTTCACATTCAGTAGAATTACTTAATACAGTTTGATTTTATTGATTTTTGTACAGCAAAAATTAACATATTATTTCATATGATTCAAATGCTACTTTAACAAAGAGACAGCTAAAAATGAGATTTTAAGTGTTTTTTTGTATGAGCATAAAACCGGATAAACGCGTTTATCAATTTGTCAGCTATCGGGAAACCGGTGAATAGGTATATATAATATTTAGAATCGACTTTGTACAATAATTTTTTGACGTGATAACGTCTAATAAATCGATGAACGCCGGCTGCACACACAAAAAACCATGACTCATTGTCACGTTCCGCCTGAGCCGAGTGTGCAAGCGAGAGTGCGGAACAAGCGGTAGAGAGGCACGATCGGCCCAAGCGTTCGGTATGTGACGCATCTATCTCTCTTCCACTCCATTGGCCGATGTGTGCGACTAGAAGGGAGACAGCAGCAGCACACAAGCTACAAATTGAAAGTGAAATTAACGAGTGCAAAAAGATGTCAATTTATGGAAAAATTGTAATTTTCAATTGACTTCTGCTTTGTATTATACAAAATAATGATAATTCAGTAATAATAATTCAATTAAATTAATAAAAGTATGCTATTTTTCATCAATGTTTATTATGACGTTATCGCGTAAAATTATCGTCCGTAAACCGACTTTGCAGACAACCAAAAGTTTTTTAATTTGTCCCATAGTTATCGAGAAAATTGCGGAAGAAGATTATTATCAAAAAATACAATCTATTTAGTCAAATTAATACTATCCATAAAGGAAAAAAAATATATGGTTGAACTACAAGTTTTGATACTCCATTTATTTATACGTACAACCCGAAAACTGGTGAATCTACGTCATACTTATACATACAGGAGAAAATAATGTATGTAATTGCCATATCCAGACATCCACACACACCCTCACTCGTCCATTCACCCTGACACACACACACACACACCCTCGCTCAAACATCCCTACACCTACAAGACACTTAATTGGTTTATTTTTTATTATTGTTATTTCTGTATTATTTCATATTGTAACTGTATGTGTCCAAAACCAAAATAAAATAAAATAAAAATACTTGGAGTCTAATGTGTAGTATGACTTTTGAATTTGAGCTGAATTTTTTTTTTCTTCTCGTAAAAGCTTTCTAAAGTACCGCAGATTAAGTCAAATTGATTTTTTTAAATTAAAACTTACGCATTCAATGCCAATTTATTAGGGATTTTAAGCTATGAATTGGCTTAAAAAATTGAATTTTTTTTTTAAAAATACTTAGGATCACGCTTAAAAAATATACAAATTTAGCGAGTCTTTGACAGACTAGTTTTCTAAAAAAGAAACTGCATAAAAAACTGCACAGCAAAACTGTAGGTACAGTTTTCTGTCCCATGTAAAGTGCGCTTAAGGACAGCCCGCTAGAGTATGTAATTTATACCGACTCGACTGTTCAGCTGAACGTTGTATGCACCAAATTGATTAAAAGGGTAACCGATGTTACCTCTTGTGTTATTTACTCCGTTACGGTGACCACGCGTTAGGCAGCAGAAAATAAAATGATCGTTACATTAATTTATCTAGGCGTTTACAGGGCTTATGACCTGACCGATTGATGTATTACAACATTCCTGCAAGATTTATTTTTTTTAATGAAAAAAGAAATCTTATGATATTTGCACATATTTCAATTTGTAAATACTATTTCCAATAAAGCCTAAGCGGCTTGTGCTTGAAAATAGGAATCGAGTCGTGTCGAAGTGGGGATTCGAACCGACGATCTCTGGGCTCAGAGACCGCGACGCTACCCACTGGGCCTTCTGGTAATTTTATTTTATTTTCTTTATTTATTTATATTTATAATGTTATACACACAGAACTATTTAGGTACAGTAAATAAAGATTTATATTTCAAGGCAATATATTATATAACATAGCATAAATAACGTGCACAACACAATATATAAAATAAATTTCTGAGCACATCAAGAGCGAGGAAAGGAGTATTTGAAATGTTTATGTTTTGTGTATGTTGTATTGTGGTACGTGTGTGAAGTGTGGTGTAAGTGTTGGGAAATAGGTTGTTAATATTTAAGCGCAGAAGTCAACAATGGGTAAAATACAGTGGTTGTCAACAAGTATTTGAACACAATTATTTTTATTACTACCAATCACTCTTATGTGATCTTCTGCTTGCATATTTTACATAATATATGCCCAGTACTGTACATGATATATAAAAGTATTTTTTGTATTTTTTTATTGAAATTTATTATCATCTGGGCTATCTTTGAAAACACATATTCATATATGTATTTTAATTTGTAAATATTTTTATTTTTTTTTACATACTATTTTCAATTACTTGAACCGGGTTGTGGTCTAGTGGCAGATTCGGGCACTCCGGATTGGAATCTCTAGGTTTGAATTCGATTCCAGCACAACTTGTTTCCTGCTTTCTGGCACAGTTATTTCCGGCTATTTGGAAGCAGTCCCAAAATTGAAATATTTGAGAATATCATAAGAACTCAAATGTTACTTTTTTGTTAAAAACGACGCTATCACTAGGCCACCGCCCGTTTATTTATTATTTATTTATTTTCTTCCCCGTGGCGTAGTGGAAAGCGTGTTGGGCCATCATGTATGAAGTCGCAGATTCGATTCCTGACAGAGGTCAATATAAGATATATCGACGGTCCCAACGTATACTGTCGAATCTGAAAAAATGCGATTTTCGTTGTATTGTATTCAACTGTCCAATTTACACAATATTTAATGTAGTAATTTACACAATATTTAATGTAGTTTTTTTAATCGAATATAATTTTCTTTTTTTTTACCACTTGAAAATATGTAAATTGGCAGTTTCACTCCACTTTGTGTAAGTACCAATGCAGTGCCCTATGCACTATTGTGTGCGGATAAGGGACAGTAGTAGTAGTAGTAGATCACTACTTGATATGAGGACTGGCGCTAAAGAGTAAGTATATTATTATATACAGTTATATACATAAGTCGATCAATCTCATATAATTTATCAGTAAAATAATAACAAATTAATGTAAATTGGCAATAACAAATTTACTCCTAGCCCATAGAACGGCATGTTTTGGATGAAAAGATATTATGTTTATTTATGTTATTGTTTTATTTTCAATATGTTTAATGTTTTACATTTTTTATAGGATTTGGAAAAAACCAAAATGTTTGTTGTAAGTGGTTTTACAGATAAAAATTTATTTTTACAACATTTATTTTATTTTTATTTTTTATATACTTAACATTCTTTTAACATTTTTCTATGTAAGTAGTTTATAACAACTTGTTAATTTGATGTGTCGCAATTGATGTGTTTTTTTATACATATTTATGTAAAACGTACAATAGTACCGTATATATATCAAAATAAATAAATAAATAAATAAAAATAAATAAATAAATAAAACCTAAATCATGGTTATCGCATGGGGACACATTGTACCTACATAATTTGTACCCGACTCTTAAATTAGTTAGACAACGTTATCCGAACGATGTCCATACAATATCTAAACAGTGTTATCATGTTTCTCGTTTCCGTCTTGTATATTCTTGTAGAATAATGATATGTGTCAATAAGCTTCCAAGTCAGAATCCATAACTGTAACCTGATAACCAAGGCAGATAAAAATTGACCATATCAAATGACCTATGATCCGAGTAGAGAGATTTGTTTGCATTGCTTATTGCTTCGAACCCGTCAAGGAATCATTCAAGTTTGTAGGAGAAACCAGCGTACACTGTGGGGAAAATTTGTAACAAATGTATAATATAAGCTGATTTTTGTGAGCAAAGTGAGAAAATGTGTAAATTAAAAACTTTGTTTGTGTTAAGTGGAGTTTTTGCGGTGTTTTCGTGCATAGAAGCCAGCGGTGTTTCAAGTAAGGACTGTCTTATTTTTCGTAATTTTATATTATAAATAAAATTATTTGTGGTATTTAGAACTGGATCTGAAACGTAAGATTCGCCCATGTGATAAATTATCATGATACACCGCACCAGAAGAGAGCAGACTTGATAGAAGAGCGACGGAAGAGAGCAGACTTGATAGAAACTTATTATAAGATATCAAATTATTACCTCTGTGTGCCTTCTTCACGTGGGGTTATAACTGGAAGCTCTATCGTCCCCAATTTCACCTCAATCCCAAGAGAAACTTCCTTCCCAACAGGGTGATTTCAGACTAGAATAAATTGTACAGACAAGAACCAGTACATAAGATAAAAGACCACCGGCTAAAGCAGCCCGCCTATAACAAAATAATAAATATAATTTAAGACGGGTATACGACGTCAATTGGTAAATTTATCATAAGAATTGATTAATGTGCGCGTCATAAATGCGATATGTTTTACTGATACTTGTCGGTGATCTCAGCCTTACTCAGCCAACTACAGTTAGTACTTGGTGTACCGATGCAGTGCCCTATGCACTATTGGGTACGGATAAAGGAAAATAGTAGTAGAAGAAGATGGAAGTGTTATTCCTGAAGATTGGTTTGCATCACTGTTCTACATCTCATTTTCCACTATGCTCTGTATATGTTCTGCAGCCAATAATATATAAAACACACACTAGTTTTAGATATTAATATTGATATTATGCTCCGACTCAAGAAAAGTCCGTCTTTTGGGATACCACGCATGAGGTCAATGAATGAAATAAAAACTAACGCGCTCATCCCCTAGAATTTCATGTGCCTTTTAAATTACTAATTGTTGTTATTTTGCTATCACTTTATTTGCTATTTGTGTGTTTGTGAGATTGTGTTATATATGTAGTACGTCTGCTGTGTGCTTCATTCCTAGTTAGGGCATAGTGTTGCCAACATTGTTGATCTTTAATAAGCCCGAGTCAACGTCAGCCGTGTTTACTTTTCATTGTATTTAGCCCCCCGATAAATACATCACAGTAATCCTGCTAAATGAAAACAAACGCCAAAAAGGAGAGCTTCCCGTTACTTGTTTTATTAAGGATTCATACACTTTTTCGAAATTGGATTGGAATAGTTTGAAGTAATATCCGGTCCAACGCCAAAACAGCGATTCTCTTCCCCGAAGGGGTAGGCAGATAGGATAGAACGCCAGACCACTCTGTCCTGGCACACTTAACTTGCTTCCTCCACATTTAGACATTTCTTCTCATGGTAGTGTAGTAAAATAACTAATGAACTATTCTAGTGTAAATTACTAATTTGTATGATCAACTTACCTTTATGTATTAAATAAGATCAATATACACTGCACTTGGCGTACCAATGAAGTGTCCTATGCGCCAATAGGTGAGGATAACGGAAAGTAGTATTACTTTTTTGCTTAAAATATTTATCACAAAAATTAAATGCCAAAATAATGTATTTAATCTAAAAAATCTTAGATATTATTGATATCCCAACAGAGACAGAGAAACTCTGGAAGCGAATGTGGGTTGTCTAGGCGTTTACAGGGCTTATGACCTGTCAAAAATGTTTAAAAATCTTAGTCCATGTCTTTGCTGTTTATTACTGTCAATGTAATTTTTTTTTTACTTTGTAAAAATTTCGCGTAATCATAATGTTTATAGTGGACTTAAATACATATAAAATAAAATAATATAATGAATATCTGGCATATTCATTGAAAATAGTGTTTCCAAATTGAAATATGTGCAAATATTATAAGATAGCAAGATAGCTTTGCTTTTTTTTAGTAAGAAAGAAATATATGCAATATTATGAAATTTGTAAATAATTTCTACTTTCAATAAAGCCTAAGCAAGCGGCTTGTGCTGGATAATAGGAATCGAGTCGTGCCGGAGTGGAGATTCGAACCGGTGATCGCTAGACTCAGAAACCGCGATGCTACCACTGGGCCACCATGTAACAAAACTCGATGTACAAGCGGGAAACCAGAGAATCAACATAATAATGAGAGTCGACTTTGTTACAATTTTTTTTTTTTATTTGACTCAATAGTTTTCGACAAAATTGAGTAGGTTAGTATGTTAAGAATTTTTTTTCTTGAAAATTTCTTACAAATTATAATTAAATATAATCTCTTAAGTCAAATTAAAACAAAGTAAAAAAAAGCAAAAACCTAATTTTAACCAGAATTCGTTCAATTTTACTTAAACTACGGTACTTATGAAAGCTTTGAAAGGAGAAAAAAAAAATTTTTTGAAGCCCAGATTCAAAAATAATCTCACACATTCGCCTCCAAATATGATGTAGATTCACCAGTTTTCGTGTTGTACAACGAGTTTTGTTACTCCAAGTGTACCTACATTGAATTTTGTTAGAATTACCATTTCAATGGCCTATAAATATTTTCTTGTTTATCTTATCATTATAATTGATTTATTATATAAGTATACAAACTGTAATAAACATGCTTGGTACTTGCTAATTGCACTATGTATCTATAGGAATAATTTTAATGTATTTCATCATTTCCCTCGCTCAAAGTTTATTAATTACTCGTATGTACATATGCAAACATGGACGCTATTTCACTTCTTAAATGAAACATGACATTCATCATAAATGCAGTTGGCTATGCACCATTGGGTGCGGATAAGGGAAAGTATAGGTTAGTTCGTATAAGAAAGGTATATGGATCTACATATTTATGTATTCATTAATTTTAATATAACTAATAAAGGTGAAATTGATTTTTTATTAATATAATAATTTAATTTTACTGTTATTTACGCTGTTGTCTTGTACAACATGTTACCAGTCTGAAGATCCCCGTAACAAGGTGAAAGCGCTAACTGGTCAAATAAATAAAAGTGGAAGTGTACAGAGTAGTTTAATTTCACTTTTATTCGTTATATTAAAATGACTAAATCACAGAATCCCACCAAGAAAGTAAATCAAAAGTCATTGAAAATGTAAATCAAAAGATGTATTTTTTTTTTACTATACTATGGTTTTCATGCCCCATTGTCTCGATGGTGTCGTATTGTAACTCAAGACGGGATTTGGACTTCTTCGGTGTAAGTTTATCAAGATTTAAACACATTCACTGAAGTAGACCCGATCCTGTCTTGAGTGTGTCCACATTTTATTCTAACTGTCCAAGCTTCACCAATTTAATATTTTGTTACTTATTTTTTTACTGCTTGTTATCCCTATTATGCTTATTTAAAATGGATTTTTCCGTAAATGAATAAAATAAAATATAGTTATCTCTGAAATCATTTTTTATCTTGTTCTGCTTATTGTTGAATGCCTTTGTATTTTTTTGCAGATTCGCTAATCGATCCATTTATATGCGGGCAGCCATCTTGCACACGTAAGTTCATGATTAATAATTCCATATTTTGTGACTAGTTTACTCATATACATGATAGATACACATGTTTTGACAAAATGATCACTTAAATATTGAGAGATGTGTTACTATTTATAAACATTTGATAATTATTATCAGTAGCGGTTATTCCGGGAATTTTAAGATCGTCATCAGTTTTGAAGTTGAAATGTAATTTTGAACAAAACCTCTTTTTATATTAATCTCTTACCCAAAGTCGAATTCATAGACCGACTGTGAAATAACATAACATGCGCTGTAGTGCATAACTTTGCCTTTAGGCTGACCTCACAGAAGCGACTTTTACAACCACTAAAAAATAACCTGGACTGCATAGCTTTTAGCACTGCTCCACTCTACACATTGGAATAGATTGCTCTCGCATTTATTTTACATTCTGCCTGTAGTTGTCAGATGAATCCATAATTTGGCAAAGTTATTTAGTGGTAGTGAATAAACTTTAAAAAATCTTAATAAATTCTTGCTATGCAACTAAAGCTTTTGTAATTCCCTGACAAAAACATGCTTCTACAACTTCCAGAACAAGTAAAAAAAAAAAAGTAAAATTATCCCTTCATTATAAATAAACAGACAACATTTTAAGTGTGTCCAAATACTCGTAGACAAATTTATTTTTGTCTACAAGTATTTGGACACACTCAAAATGTTGTTTATAAAAGGTAGCTGGTAAAAGTTATAAGCGTAACAAATTGAAGAGTCATCTTCAGGCGTTTCCTAGTAGGTGATATATTCGGTAAGAATCTCACTTGCAATCATAAAGGTTTCTGCTAAAATGCTTAGCAATTATCTCAATGGATGATGAAGAGTGTTCACATGTGAAGCGTCGCGCCATTCACTGTATATATACAAGTTCTGATAATTGGCAGATATGGATATCAAATAGGTACTAGGTGAAATGGGGAATGTCGTAATACATCAAGTGGCCACTTTACCCAGCCAATGACAGGTCATAAGCCCTGTAAACGCCTAGATATCCATATTCCCTTCCAAACTTCTCGTCTCTGTTGAGATGTCAAATTGTAAATAAACAGACAATTATCTAAACGTCTGAAGCATTACTACCTATCCTTAAACCTTTAAAAACATCCTTCATTCATCCTCTTCCATTTCCCTATGTCATATTTTAGTATCATTTTCCATTACAGATATTATGTCGCCTAGTCACTATTTCCTTTCCACTGTAGATATAATCCTGTATAAGGAGGGGTGATGTTAATGATTCTGTTTTTTTTTCAGCGTCATCTAAGTTCCAATATCAGTCTTCGGTGATCTACAAATATGAATATAATATATCGATCAACACCTGGTTTTCTGGATCAAGCGATAATCAATCGATACTCAACTTCGAAACAAAGGTATGAAAAAGGTTAACTACCACTACTTACTGAAATATACAGGGTGGCCAGTTACTTGAGCTACAAAAAATCAAGGAGGAAAAACACTTAAGAAAAACATTTATTAAAATAAAGTGCTGTGACATATTTTCATTTTCTCTTGCATTGTAGGCTTCTTCTTAATTACTCAAAAAACATTGACAAATACTGAGAGATTCAAGTCTTCCACTGAGTCCAGAGCTTGAAAAAGTTCTGAGTTATGAAAGAAAGTTTTCAAGGCCCAACAAGATCATATTTTTTCACAAGTTTGAGATTCGCTGTCAAATAAAATGTCATTTTCTAATTTTGCCATTGAAATAAAACAAAAGTATGAATGGATTTACTTAAAGAAAGAACTCGCCAAAAAGTATATTTTTTGGAAGAAATAAATTCTTTGAGTACGCTTGTTTTTGGGGGAATCTAATTAAGGTGTCCAGTAGCTCAATCACAGATGACTATCGACGTGCTAATAAGCGACGTGATAACGATTTCTCACCATGGATGTTTAACGTTTACGCGATCACAATGGAACATCCGTTAAAAGTTATCGATCGGGATTATTAATTACCGCTTTAAATATGGAAAATACGCCAAAACTGTAAGTAAAGTAAAATAATTTAGTTTTATAGAGTTTTAATTGTTTGTGCACAATTTATCATGCCATTTATTTGTTTTAAATCAATTTGAGAAAGCAATAAAACGAAACATTTGTCAAAGTATGCCTTTCATCTATGGTGGTTGGCAACGCGACCGTGATATGAACGTTTGTTCATTGTGATCGGTCAAATGCTTAGCACGTTTTTAAGCACGTCGACAATCATCTGTGATTGAGCTACAGTTATTACAGCATTTTCAATTACTATAGCACCCAACCATCGAAGAGATATTACCGATTACCGTCATACCACTCGACATTCCGAAGTGTCGCATGCGACTTTTAGTACAGAATAGGGTCCTAGGGGTTGTAAAGGAAATTTACGACTAGTATTTTAAGGAATGTGTTGTAAATTATTTCCCGAAAGGTTGTTTTTTTCTATTTTACTGGCTTTAAAATGTTTTTTTTAATCTTTGCAGTTTCAATTGGAGTTCATGTCACAGTGCGAGGGATTGTTAAAAATATTGTCTGTTAAAATAAAGGACCAGGATGAAGAATATCCTCAAGAGAGAGAAGAGACGATAGCTGCTGAATTGTCAGCTAATTTTTTAAGGTAAAGCAATCAAATAGTTTTTTTCTCTTGAGGCACAAGGAAACAATGCATTTTTTTCAAGTTTATTTATATTTTGTTCGTTAACTTTAAAATATGTTTTCATGTGTTTTTATAATAAATAGGTAGATATTACGATTCCCGTAGAGGTCAACATGAAATATTTATTTACATGTGAGATCCTCCTGCAGAACGACTTACCCACATCCATAACATCCCCGTTTCCAAACTTTCTAAACACATTGCAGTGTCCATCACCTAGCTCGATCACGGATCACTATCGACGCGGTAATAACCGACGTGATACCGATTTCTTACATGGATGTTTAACGTTTTCGCGATCACAATGGAACACGCGTTAAAAGTTATCGATCGGGATTATTTTTTAATATTGACACATTTTAACCTGATGCTTGGCAACACCTAATATTAAATGTCAAAATTCAAAATATTTACGTTTTTTTCAAGACGTTCTACGTTCTACGCACTTTTTTTCTCCTCAAATTGGTTTGTTTTTTGAACTAGATTCGCATTCCATGATGGAGCCATCACGGAGGTTTGCCCGCAGAAAGAAGAGGCGGATTGGACGCTTAACTTCAAGAGAGGAGTACTCTCACTCTTTCAGAATACCATGGGAAGATTCGATATTGATCACCGTGGAATAGAGGTAATGTATATTCATGTGTAACTTCTAACTTCACGCCAAACTACAATTTTGGCTAGTACGATATTTTCATATTGGCAATTCCTTTAAGTCCACTTTATACGGGACAGAGAACTGTAGGTACAGTTTCTTGTGCAGTTTGCAAACTTTCCCGTATAAAGCGAAAACTATATGGAAAATTGAATTGTCGGTGCGACGTTTGGCTGACCTGACAGTTAATATTTTTTATGTAAACGTTTAAGGAGGTATTGATATATATTTAATGCTTTTAAAAACGTAAAAAATAAATCACATAATATTTACATTATTAGCCATATGTATATACAATGTCCTGTGAGCAAACATACCATAATAACTTACAATCGCGCTTAAAAAACATTCATATTTAGCGTGTCTTTTGACAGACTGTACAGTTTTCTGAACAAGAAACTGCACTGTTTTCTGTCCCGTTTAAAGTATTGGATGTTCCATTAAAAAAAAGAACACGTTTTTTGTTATATTATAATCAATTTAACACAAATCCTAATTATCGCAATATATAATTAAAGTGCAAGTAATGTGTTAGATTTTACTTAAAACATTTTAAGGTAGGTATGTGTCTCCTGGAAATTTTTTTTTTTTATAGATTGGCGGTAATTCACTCCGGACTGACGATATGATTTTGTCGACCAAATGGTTCATATCTTAAAAAAATAAAAAATCGTAAAAAAATAAATATTAGGTCCAGACTTTTTTGTATTATACCAAGAAGGTCAAAACAATGTCTGTCAGGAACTTTAATATTTCAACAAGATTAAGATAATTTAAAGTTAATTTTATTTAGTTAATAAAAAACAAAAGTTATCTTCAAAGTCTTTTTTTCCTACACTTCACTCCACTGAGCTAATTACTTGTAGGAGCTTGCGAACAAAGTACTAATTCATAACTTTTATTATTCCAGCGTGATATCCATGGGACTTGCATCACAGAGTACAAAATGCAAGGACAAGAGGACACCAGTCTCGTGGTGATGAAGATGAAGGACCTATCACAGTGCCAGGATAGATACCAGTACCTCTCCATCCTACAAACTGTTAGATACCACTTTGAGAGTGTAAGTTTACATCGGCTTTTATCTTTACAGTGGACGTCAAGAACCCCGAGAACCTGATGCCTTGTAAGATAGGCAATCGGTAGGCATACGTAGTTTATGTCATAGCCAGCCAAAACGCCTTCGCCGGATGAAAGTAGATACCAAGGGTGGCTGTGTCCGTTGCCTCACTTCTATGTTCCTTACAAAGTCAAGTTAAATAGTAAACTTAGTTAAAAAAAGAATATTCTCAACATAAAATTACTAGATATAAATAAACATAACAGTGAGTTAAAGCTTAAATAAAAAAAAATAAAAATGCAAACTTAATCAATTTTTTTTTGTTATCGGAAGCTTGCCATTTATATGAATGTTGTCTAAAATTTGAATCCTCAAGAAAAGTATAGAGATGAGGGTTTTTTCTAAGAGTTTTAAAGCACATTGCAACGTCTATCGTCTGCACAGATGTGTAATAAAATGTATTAACTCTTTATGCCAAACCTTTTGAAAAATAATTCATTAGGCGGCCTCCGTGGCGTAATGGCTAAGACGCTGGACTCACGATGCGGAGGTTCCGGGTTCGATTCCGGTGAGAACTTAAAAAATCAAAAAGTGATTTTTCTCAAGCCTGGGTGTTTGTGACGTTGTTCCCCTCTGTAATTGGGCTCTCTTAGCCTGTTGAGGTGGTTAAAAAATAAAAATAAAATTATAAGGGGCGTTTCCATAAAAAATTTCTAAAAATATACGCTTTCTAGGGTTAAGTTCATGACACTACTTATTAATTCCACTGTCTAAAGACTCAAGCGTCACACTTTGAACCATGTGACGTAGATGTCTAGTGATGACGTAGATGCCTAGTTATGACGCAGTGAGTGACGTAGTGGGTCATTAGTTGTTACTAGGCACGGTAGCATTTTTCAAGGATGGAATGCCACTTCTCTGAAATTCTTTTTCGAAGGCCAAACCAGGATTAATACCTAGATACTTTCCTCAAGCTTGGAAGTTCAAAAATATGTCATTTTGAATCGATATATCTTGATTCTTATTTCAGAAATACCAAACTTGGCCATTGCTGAACTCGGAGAGCCGGTGTCGGATAGTCGTGGACCACCAGATCTATACTGGGGTGTCCTGCAGGGAGAAACACCAGTTCAGGCCATTCTCCGGGAAGAGGTCTGGTGCCCTGAGCACCGTTATCCAAGAGCTGAAGTTGATAGAGGAAGTCAACAAGACCAGCAGCGAAATTATAGATGAAATGAATGAAGGTGATTTTAGGAGTATATATTTTTATTTTTAAGCCAATTTCAGTTTTGCATAATTATCAAGCATACAATTTTATAGGTACGTTTTAACTATAGGTCTCAGATTTTGCACAAATTACGCACCTTCTAATGGCACAATGGGGATATTTCCGATTTTTTTTATTTATTCTTTCAAGAAATTGATTGAAAAATTACATTTTTACGATGTAATATGAATTTTCTAGCGCGGTTTTAAATAGCGCTTTTTCAAATCGCTCGCAAAATCCTCCATTTGGGCGCGCATACGGTGTGACGTCACAGCAATATAGGCGCTTACTACGGAATGAATTTCACGCCTTTCACGGTGGACGGGGTATGACGTCATAGCCAATAACGGGCGTTAAAAAATCATTAGTATTTTCGTGTTTATAAAACATAAATTTATTAATAAAAACTAAATTTTTGAGTATTGTGTTTTATATCGTTGGAATTGTAAAAATATACTTTAAATATTTATAACGTTTTTAAGAATATTCATGTTATCTGGAAGAACCCCATTGTCGACTTTAGATGTCCTATCTAAGAAACAATTTTTTCAGAATGGGAAGCGATAAAGCTGCGCTACTCTCTAATCCACCATCACAACTCCTCAATTAGAGCCGGAACCGGAGAACTGAAATCTGCCAGGAATATCTTGAAGCAGTTGTGCAAGTAAGAGTCCTTTAAACAATAAAATATTTAACTAACTGACCCTCATACCACTTCCCCGAAGAAGTAAGCAAAGTAGGTAGAACGCTACCACTTTGTCCTGACACACTTTTAACTATTAAGTACCTAAATTCGATGCAATTTTATACATCATAAACATTTTACATCTTGTGTTCCAGAGTAGAGGAAAGGCTAAAAGACGAAGATCCCGAAGATGCCGTGGAAACCACCACCAAGACTGATGACAGCGGGCCCAGGAGCAGCGAGGATATGGAGTCGGGGGTGGGGGTGGCGCTGTGGGGCGGGCTGGTACGCGCCTGCAGGGGGCTCAACCATCCAGCCTTGAACCAGCTGCTAGCTAGAGCAACGACTATATGTCCCCAAGCCAGGTGAACTAATATTATAATTTTAAAATGTAACGTGTAAAATGCTTTTCTACTCGTATGTACGGGTTTTTCCAGTGAGGGGTCCATTAAAAATATACCCAGAAATAAATGAGATGCTATAAAACAAACGACTTAATTATGGCGTTATACTGCCGTCATTTTCTCATCGAATAAAATTATTTTAATTTTTATTTTTAATTTTTATTTTAATTTTATTTTCTTTCATTCATTCCTTCATTTTTATTTTATTTTGTCTCTTTTTTTTCATCTGATGTATTGTTGTACTATGATAATTTTTTTAGTTTCTGTTTTTACTTAATCTATTTGTTATTTTTCTATGCTGTATCAACAATGATGCAAAAACAAATTATTATTATTATAAGATGGTGACCCCGAATACAATAAATAATAGTGTGTTGATCAGCACTACTAATAAGATTACTGCTTGAAAAAGACCTATAATTTTACAAAGTTTGCAGATGGTAAGAAGTTGCCATTTATGAGGGTCTACATTGCATCTGCAACAGAAGTTATAAATCCGTGTTTCTGTTATATTTCCCATATCATATTTCACAGCGCATTTTCTTTTTTTTTCTAGAAAACACGTTCTGGATGCACTCCCTTACATTGCAAGCATTGGTTCTGTAGAACTCATTAAGGAAATGATAATCAAAGGTACAGCTTCCGAAGAAACAAGACAGGAATGGCTCATGTCTATGGCCACAATCCCCAGGTAAATGAATTTAAACTGACTTTCTGGATGACCTGAAAAAAGATGGAGGGACAGCTGGGAGTCGACATGAGGAGGCAGCGTCAAATGAGAACTACAGACCCTCACCGAATAATTACGTAAAAAAATATGACTCTAATCCTAAAATCTAAGGAGACATTCGGAAACTAGAGAAACGGAGCCAACGGCCCATCCACGTTTCCTGTTTAAAAGTTAAAGCTTTTCAAGAGCTATTTCGATGTAGAAATAAATAAATACAAATATTCAATTGAGTACTTTCACAATTTTTGTTCTTTATTTCATCTACAGACCACAGCGAGAAATGATTGTTAGCATGAAGGAACTTCTAGAACGTTCTCCAATGGACAAAGCAGTATCACTGGCAGCTTCTTCAATGGTCCATTCATACTGCAGAAACAGCAAAATTTCTTGTAAGTGCTTTTTAAACATTTTAAATTCAAATTTATTATAACACTATTCCTTTAGAGGTACTTAATAATTCCAGTAGATATATATTATTTAAGTGGGTATCTCTTCTTTGAAGCTATGAGAGAACCCAATGGATACCAACTTACTTTTTTTTTAACTCATCGTCTTAATACCTTATCTTTGATACAAATAAATATAATTTTGCAGTAATGGAGTGCTGTATAGAAAAACAAAACATGGATATCATAAAAATATTCCAAAATAATGTGGAGTCGGTGCTAAGAAAAGAAGTAGGAGACATCCCAAGAACCCTGCGAGAAAAGGTAATTCTTAAATGTATTAACTGGGTTCAAGGTATTCACTAATAATTTTGGGGAGATCAAATCCATATACAGAAAAATATCCAAAAACTGACAGGGTTGAAAGAAGAGCTAAATATGGCTTTAGTCCAATTTAATTTTTCTTATAAAACCAATCAAGCTGTCTCTGTCCAGGTACAGGTCAGAAAGATGATTTAAAATGCAATTACTTCTAGGTTTCAGTCAGTATAAAATCGCTGGGTAACATCGGTGGCTTTACCAAGGAATTTGCTGACATGTTGATGGAAGTCATAGAGAATCCAAATATTATGCTGCCCATCCGCATACACTCCATAGACGCCTTCAGGAAATCACCATGCTATGAATCTAGGTATACTTAATTATATAACAATTTATTACTTACTTCAGATGGCCAAATAGCTCATTATGAGCCTTAGCCTCCTTGATGATGAGATTGTTCTCTCTTCTAATAAAATCGTATTGCTAAGACTAAAAGTCCATTGCTAAAAATTCTTTGGCAGTTTTCGTCAACTATTTTTTTATTTTATTATTATATTTATTTAGTACTATATATTTTTTTATATAGACTAATATTATTACATTACACTATCCTACCATTATACATTTTTCAATTTAGCTATAATATAATACCTACACTAATATTTTTTACACATATATTTTTTACATTTAACCCTAAATAACTTTACATTTTGTTCATTTCTTATTTCATCAGGAATCGCCCCATACATTTGAATGCCCTTATACATTAGACAATTCTGTGACATAGTTTTTTTTTTCTTTTCAAATCTTATATTTTTTTAACCTCTTGTTGCATATTTATGAAAAAAGTCATTGTTTTTTAATTTGTTTTGTAAATATCTTCGAACTATCCCTTTAACAATATTGTTAATTTTATTAGCAACATTATATTAACTATGTCAACACTTTTGCAGGTTAGGTTATTTTTTCACACGTAATCATGGCTTTTCTGTTTTACGTTTTTTTTGCTTTGTAGGAGCTATTTTCTGGAACTCTTTGCAAAGCAATCTCTCGACGTTGAGATACGTTTGGCTTCCTATCTTCAAGTCATGAGGTGCCCCAGCTATGTCGTTGTCAGAAAAATTTTACAAGTGCTCAAGGATGAAAAAATCAACCAAGGTTTGGGAAAAATAAATTTTATTTCATTTTAATTACACGACGCGACGGTTGTTTGAAAAGTAGCTCGTAATTTAATTTAATATTTTACAAATTATAAACTATACCAATGCAATGGCTCTAAGGCGTTCCAGGCGATCGGCCGCCAGCTCCCGTGCATCCTCCCAAGTCAAGTTCACGTCCCGCAGCTCTGACGCAAACTGCCGACGAATTGTCAACAGTGGACGACCAGGACGCCGAGAACCTGATGCCTTGTAAAATAAGCAAGCATGGTTAAGGCTCTCAGGAGGCATACGTAGTAAATGGCCTAGCCAGCCGAAACGCCTTCGCCGGATGACATAATTAGTATTACATAATATAAAATATTTTATTTGAAAAATGCATTTGAAAATTTTATTGTTTTTACCTATTATAACATAGGACCACTAGGTTAATGCACACTGCACACAAAATGTGGCCACAAAAATGAGTTTTTATTTTTACACGGTACAGTAAGATAATAAAATAAAAACTGGCTAACGCTAATTCCCTACAATTTGTGTGTTGCTGTCACCTTTAGTTATCCTGATAATTGGAAAAAATAATAAAAATGAGGACTACCCATTTTTTTTACAATAGAATTCTTTTTTTTTTCGAAAATTGCTAACGCCTTTCCCTAGATAACAGTTGAAGTACATGTGATAACTTTTTTCGAAGCATTCATATAAAAAATTACGGAATGTCATTCTGAAAACACCTAATTTTCTAACACTAGAAGTGGACCACGTTCAGCTCAAATTGGATCAAATAGAGACATCAATTAATTGTAATATCAGTGTAGAAGTTGATATATCAGTTGTGATGAGCTTGAGAATAATCATTCGATTGTGTTATGGCGTTAATTTCAGTTGCCTCGTTTGTTTGGAGTCACCTAGACAACTTAGGAAAGTCTACTATACCCTCCAGAGTGGAAAAACAAGGCTTCGTGTCGGGGAACACAATCCCTAGGCCGAACCACCAGCCCGACTTGAGAAAGTTCTCACGGAACTATGAAAATGGCATTTTCTTTGATGAGTATAATGCAGGTAACCAAAACACTACTACAACATTTTGAGTGTGTTCAAATACTTGTACACAAATCTGGATTTATCCCATGGGATAAAACCGTTTTAGGAAAACTTAAAAAAATATATAGTTAATCCAATATGCATACTGATTTTTCACTTGAAAAAAAAATCGTTGATGGCAACATCTGTTTCTTTATGGAAACCATGGTTAGATTAATTTTTCTCTCTTAGGGTAAAAACAGGTGTAATTAATAACATTTTCAAAAAAATTATAAATAGACCGCTGGCGCTGTTGGGCTAGTAACCTCAAATATCGATACAATATTTTTTCTCATTTTAGGTGGCAACTATGAAGCTAATATAATCATGTCTCCTGATTCCTACATTCCTCGCTCTGCCTCTGTTAATCTAACATTGGACATGTTTGGAGAGTCCATCAACATTTTAGAGGTAAGGTTTTTTTTTAAAAAAAAAAAAGCTCAGTATTATTTTTTTAATTTTTATCTAACCACCTCAACAGGCCAAGATACCCAATAACAGAGGGGAACAACGTCACAAACACCCAGGCTTGAGAAAAATCACCGGGAATCGAACCCAGATAGAAAGACCACTTTTATTTCATTGATCAAATTCTAAAATTGAATGAAAAAAAATCTTATTGCAGAATTTTATTTAATTGTAAAAAAAATTATAGTACTTCTTTAATTATACGGAAATTACGTATTGTTTTTCAAGAAACTCTCATTTTGTCTCTCAAAAGTCTATGGTAAAAATGATATTTCAAAGAAGCAGTACTGTAAAAGCTTTAAAAAGTACACCAGCTATTTTTAAGGAAGTTATAGAAATCATTGTATTCCTAAGATATCTTTAAAAAACCCACGAAAATACTGTTGATTAAATATTAATTTTTATCTGAAAAACATAATTTTGATTTCAATTTTATCTTATGCTAAATGAAAAAATTTTTTTAGCTAAACGTGCGAGGCGAAGGATTCGAAAAATACATAGAAAACATTTTCGGAAACAACGGATCTTGGAGCCGTTCAAAGATCGAGGAGAAACTCTTTAGTCTTACACGATTCCTGAGGTCTCCAAGTGAGGCTGATGATATCAAAGAGAAGGTGGAATCCATCAACTATGAAAATGATGGACTGAAACACCGTAAACCTCTGCTGGACCTTGGAATGAAGATTTTTGGAAATGAAATTTCCTATTTCAGTGCGGAAGGTGATGAGGAAATCTCTGATGCTGTCACAAAACTTAATCCCTTGTATCATATACAAAAGGTTCTATCAGGCAAGGTAATTATACAATCTATCTTATAGATTGATTTTTTGTTTACAGCATTTTAAATGTGTTCAAATAATACTTGTAGACAAATTACTGTATTATACTCGGGCTGATATAAAATATTATTGATATCCCAATAGAGACAGAGCAACTCTGGAAACGAATGTGGATTATCTCGGCGTTTACAGGGCTTACGACCTGTCATTGGCTGGGTTAAGTGGCGACTTGACATATTACAAGACGTATTGCAGGATGCGGACCTGACTTGGGAGGATGTACGGGGCTGATATCAAATATTATTGATATCCCAATAGAGACAGAGTAACTCTGGAAACGAATGTAGATTATCTCGGCATTTACAGGGCTTACGACCTGTCAACAAAAAACTTGGACTTTGAAGGAAAAATGCATCCAAGGTAAAAATATTCACATTTTAGTAGCTGAGGTAACTGGCCTTACAAGACCATTTGTCATTGTTAATACTGTCGTGTAGAACCTAAACCACAATAAGAGAAAATATATCAAAATCGAGAAGTTAACAAACAAATCAATCAAAATCAAGAAGTTAACAAACAAATCAATCAAAATAAAGAAGTTAACAAAGAAATCAAAATTTTATTGACAAACAATTACCAAAGAAAACATTTTAATAAATCTACTAGAAATGAAATACCCGTAAATAAATATTTAAAAGAAAAAAAAGAAGAAAAAAAAATACTCTTTTAACGTGTAAATCGCTTCCCAAGCACAAGAATTATTTTTTTTTTTGGGAAGAAACAGCGAAATTAAAAAAATAAAAATAAAAAAATATATGTAGTTGGCTTAAATGTACCTACAGACTTGGTTGGCCTGCCTTCCCTGTTCCCTGCCAAGCAATAGCAAATGGACCTCTGGATTAAGTTGATCCTAGAGTGTTTTGCGGTGTTTATTCTGCCCTGCAAAATAGCCTTAATCTGTTTGGTCACCAATGTCATAAACTTCATAAGCAATGATGCAGGATAATTATTTATCACAATTGAAAATGTTGCATGTAAGAAGTCGGAATAATCGACGTGCGTGCATGAGGAGATGTATGAATGTGGAGGAAGCAAGAGAAGTGTGCCAGGACAGAGTGGTGTGGCGTTCTATCCTCTCTGCCTACCCCTTCGGGGAAATGGCATGATGGTTAGTTAGTTAGTTAGAAAATGTTGTTTCTGCATAAGGTTTTGTATTGGTATCTAAAAAACAACGAGTAAATAATATAACTGGTGGGGAATCACGAATGTTTTTATATCTCATTAGATGTATATATACATAGACAAGCCGATTCAAGCATTATTTATCTTTGAAATTTTAGAGAAATTAGATAAATTCTAGTATAGACTTGTATATCTACTTTTATCGATATACATTCGTGATCGTAGCCCAGGAGCTCAATCACAGATAACTATCGACGTAGTTATAAACGTGCTAACGCTAACCATTTCATACCACGTTCATACCACGTTCGCCGTTGCCGAGCACCATAGATGATAATAAATATCGCGGCCAAACGTCAACGTCAAATCAACCCGCGTGTCGGATTGTTTATTATGTCGACTGTTTTTCTCAATATTTGGCTTGCCGAACGCCGGCTAAATGCAATACGGCACTCGAGAAAGATTGAAAGAAGATATGTGGGAAGAAGATATATCTCGGGAAATGGCTCGCGACTTGATGCACTCGTTTAATAATCCCGATCGATAACTTTTAACGCGTGTTCCATTGTGATCGCAAAAACGTTAAACATCCATGGTAAGAAATCGTTATCACGTCGCTTATTACCGCGTCGATAGTGATCTGTGATCGAGCAACTGACGTGAAATAATAATTTTTATCACTAGTGATAGATTCAGCAATGTAAAGAGAAAAGGCGCAAAATAAACGAGTCAAGCTCACAAAAAGGAATTGGCCCACTTTTCCTAGTTTTCCGTTTAGTTTCATTTCTTTTTCATGAATTAATTTTAGTATGGCTGTGAACGTTGGGGCTACCATGAGCGTAAATGCGGGGGGCCTGGCTGCCACAGGACTGCGGGTGAACATGCGCATGCACACCTCCACCGCCCTCTCCGCACAACTCAAGCTCAGGGGCGGGCGTTCCGCGGGCCTCGAGCTGTCCCTTCCGCACACCAAACAGGAGATATTCGAAGCCAGGTAACTTGTGTACCTCAACTTGCCTCTAAATGTATTGAGTTTTGATCACATAATGTTAGTAGGTTAATAATTTATGTAGGTTTCTGCTACCTTCCTGAATTTCTATGCCTTATCCAGTGTCACTTTAGTTCAGTAGCTCAAAGATATTAGCCCAATTCACACTCCAGGTGCTGGTGCAAAGATTGGCTCTACATTTGATTTTCAAACTAGCTTCTTAAAGTAAATAGAGTCATTCGCATATTAAATTAGTGACGATGAAAATAATGTATTTATTTATTTATTAAGGATTTTAACAGCTATTACAATGATCATTATCTAATAACAATTAAATAATTCTAAAGCCAATTACAAAAATCCACAGTTAATGTAATTCATATAATGATGAGCGATTAGTAAAAAGTGAATGTGTGTGGTTTGTAAGGGTGAGTTGTATTAGTATGTTTTGTGTTAAGAGTAAAGAGTGTGCAAGGCCTAGAGTCGTGAAAGCCGAGTTCCGAACATGCTTCGCGCATTGAACCCTATACTAAGTTCGATGCGCAAAACATAACCAAGAAGTCAGCCCAGATCCTCTCCACGACCACGACCCACAGCCTAAGTGTGTATAGATGCTTCTTGCTCAGTTAGCGCTCTTATAATATTTTATTTGAATTTATTTTTTTTGTGGTAACAAAAAAATCAATTTGATTAAACCTGTGGTTATAAGAGTGCGTTATGCGTGATACTGTGCTGTTCCGTGCATACATAACACTAAAAACAGCCTCATAAATAATAACTCATACATAACCCTAAAAACAAGCCTTCCAGGGTAAGTACAAATTTACTAATTTAGCTCCCACACCTAATCCAGATCCAACCGTTGCAACGGTTAAGGGCCAGAACTATAGAAAAAGATTTTGCTGAGAGTATTCGGATCAATTAAAGGAGAATATAAAAGAATGACTTAGCACTGACAACAGACAACAGT
>JAGVSP010005082.1:0-12753 GCA_022494985.1 Micrasema minimum
TTCCGTACATAAAAAATATTATCGTGTCTGAGGTGTCTAGTTACCCACTATGTCACTCACTAGTCATCAATAGGCATCTACGTCATCACTAGACATCTACATCACACGTTTCGTATTTTGGCATAAATGCTTGAATCTTTATACGGTGGAATTTAATAATACGTGGTGTTATGAAATTAACCCTAGGAAGCTTTTTTTTTTAAAATTTATATGGAAACGCCCCTTTAAGTGGTTTTTGTCGAAGATCGTCTCCCACCAAAAACTAGTTATTGCACAAACCAATTTAAATATATATTCGTTTATTCCTAAAACAGAATTGCGAAACCATTTTATCAACTCTAGCCAACAACGTTACAAAAATAAGTACAATTACGAATTAAAATAATTTCATCGTCGTCATCATCATACCATATCCGCTCCCTATGTGGAGCATATGGATTCCACAAACTGCCTCCAGGCCAAGCGATCGAAAATAATTTAAACAGATTTAAAAATCGAATGATATCTCTGACAAAAATGCTAGACTGTTTTTATTTACTCCCCTAAGAATTCATATCAGACAAAGCCACAGCGGGTTCGGCTAGTTATTAATAATTATATGTATGTATTAGGTCTGCCAATAACCCAGCTTTTAGCTTATTTGGCAGTCCTGAACCATAAATAAATAAATACATGTATAATTTGTACACACACAATAAATTAATAAATAAAATTGCAAAAGCTAGGATTAATTTCATTAACAGTTTGGCTATTACGCTATTTCAGTAAGTTATAGACAATTTTTTAATAACATGTATAAATACAACTGATACTTAAGAACTTTTTAAATCTTGAACATAGAATATCATATTATACAGTTTATTTTTAGTACTTAATATTATTAATACTATCTTTATATATTTTTTTAATATAATACTTATAATATTTCCTCTATTTGTTTGTTTATTTTGCTTTATAAAAAATACATGCAATTGAATAAACGCCTTGTTTATTTAAAGGCCCTGTTTTGTGTATTTTGCAAAGAAAACAAAGGAAAATGTTTTCCAAACGACGAAAATTATTTAGAAATTTAGGGACGAACAACTTTTAACGACAGAAATGCCCTCCCTTTACAACTGAGACGCGTGTTATTTCAAAATTATCCTATAACTTTTCGTCCCTAAGTAACTTTTAATATTGAATCACACTCGAGTATTCAGAAAATGACAACCAATACAAAATAAATTATGAAAAATGTTAGAAACATTAAAAAGCAAAAAACTAACCATCACGCCATTTCCCCGTAGGGGTAGGCAGAGCGGATAGAACGCCATACTACTCTGTTCTGACATACTTCCTTTGCTTCCTCTACATTCATACATCTTCTCATTGTAATTAAAGTAGATATATAGTGTATATCTAGTGTAGGTATTGGCACTTTTTCAAATCACTCCGGATCGTGGTCTAGTGGTAGATTTGAGGACTCCGGATTTTAATCTCTAGGTTTGAATCCCACTTCGGGACAACTTGTTTCCTTCTTTGTGACACTGTTATTTCCGACTATTTGAAAGCAGCCCCAAAATCGAAATATATTTGAGTACGTCATAAAAACTAACCTTATGATGCATAGGGTACTTCACTGGAACACCATGTGCAGTGTATGTTAATTAGGGTGTCCCTTATTTTTTAACTTGATTTTTATTTAATGCATAGGGCCCAATTTCTTTTGTTTTGCTATAAAACACTTGTTCAAAAAATTTCGGTTCATTTGGAGTACAGTACCTAACCCGTGCCGACTTGCATCGGAACATGTTCATACAACATGAAGGGAATTTCTTAAATTTTGAAAAACTTTGAGGCCTCGTCGGCACGAGTTAAAATCATTGTACACAAATGAAATTTCGTATCTGAATAGGCCATAATAATTGCAAAAAAGATTGAGGATATGGTTTTTTAAAATCGAAAAAAATATATATTTTGGTCATAAGAGGGACATCCTAATGTTTATACGCAATATGAAGACATTATTTTTAAACATCTTATCACATCTTTAAGACTAAATTTAAAAAACATATAAGACCTACCCCAGCCTAAACTCCATACAGAGAAATATTTTTTTCATTTTGTTCATTTAATTTATTTTATTTTAAAAATTTATGATGATATAAAAAAATAAAAATTGTAAAACGAACTCCCTCTCTAAACACAAGTATCCACTTTATTAGAGAGGTAGAAACGTTATGTCTAAATTTTTTGTATATTACCAACAATATTTTTAGATATATTATGAATTGTAACAAATTTTAATTTCAATAAAAAATAAATAAAAAAAATTATAGACGCTGATAGTTGGGAAAATCACGCCAGGGACAGTATGGCATGGAAAAGGGAGCTAAGGGAAGGTAGAGGGGCACATGACAGTCTCTGGCTGGAGAGTTTGAGACTTAGAAGACAGCGAGCGAAGCAGCTACCAACTGGATCCCCCCCCCCCCCCCCCACAACATGGAGGTGTGAGAGATATGGTCGACTGTGCAGGTCTCGTATAGGACTTCACAGACACCAGAGAAGCTGCTTTCTCGGCTGCCTTCATGATGAGTGCCGCACCTTAATCGTCTTCCAAAGACGGGCGATTGCCATATCTATGTTTAAAGAAGAAGCCAAGATGATTGGATGTCATCACGCCAATTTACACTTTTTTTTAAATTTAGGTCATTTAAAGTCTCCTGAATTAGCTTTGGGGCGCGTTATGTGAACGGATGGTCGACTTTGCAGTCAGCAAACTATAAAGAAGCTGACTCTGCCGGAGAGTTAGAAACTTTGCAAGTTTTTTGCAACGGTTTATCCAATGCAAAAATAACTTTCTGCAGAATATAATAATTCTTCTTTATACTTTCTTTTTCTGAGGCCGACTCAGCTTTTCATTTAGGAGCCACCGAAAAAAAAAGTTCAAGACATTTAAATATTTGTTTTTTTGTGTTAATATTTCATGTGTGATACCTTGGCCTGGTACTGAAGCGTATGACCGATCATCTTACCTTCATCATGTAATAATATGATCACTGCACTTGGTGTACCGATGCAGTGCCCTATGCATCATTGGGTGCGGATAAAGGAGAGTAATTTTAATAATAAATTGTTTAGATGCGTTTAAATACTTATGTTATGGTGTAAAATTTGATATGCAATCGGTGAAGTCACTGATCACATTTCCTACACAAACCTACACTTTAAATGATCATATCATGATTATTTAATTATCCGTTTTACAAAACCTATTCAAACTCGCGACCCCATGCACAGTAGCACAACGAGCTTACCACACCGCGTGGTTGATAACATTTAAAGTATATCATATCACATTAACATTTTTCGTATGATACCTTAGACTGGCACTGAAGCGTCAGACTGATCATTTTACTTTTTTTTTTAAATTATATATATTTTTTTTGTTTAAATCAGCGCTATCGGTTTCTAAATGGGCAATTGCCTGTTCCAAGAAACCGATAGGATGCGGCAAGCTAAAAAAAATAAAAAATATTTAAACAATACAGTGATCTATATAATGCAAATATACACATATCATGATTAATTTCAATTCGAAGACAGTTACCTTGCGCTATAATAATTTCTTCAACATTTACAAGGATATCATCCCTCACGTAGGTAACAACTCCCCCGTTTTGGTTTACATGATGTTGGGAGTGGTATTCAACGTAGCCTGGAACCTGTAAAAAGTGTTCCTGCAGCCTACATTCAGATAAGACACTTACATAAAAAATTACACTAGATCTAACGGAATCTAACAAAATCAAAAAGTCGTCTAAATTTTTCATTGAACGTATGTTTTGATGTATTATATTTAGATTAGCCTTTCTCCAATGATAAGACAATACTTCGTCTGAGTTTCTCAAAACTATATTCTTAGGAGGTACTATTCTATCTAGTTCATCATGTAACGTTATTACCATTTTATCAACTCGACTAAATATATATTATTAATGAAATTAGTATTTCGAGTACTTTTGTACTCGTAAATATAGTAATTATTTTCTTTGCTGTTGAAGTACCTGCAAGTAGTATACTTTCATGTAAAAAATTATTTCGAAGTACACTGAGTCGGTGTTACTACTAATATTTAGTGCCATATGCACCATTGGGTGCGGATAAAAAGGAGTAGTATAAGAAAAAATATTGAAAACAAAGTTTTTTATTAAAAAAAGTTTTTGTCTATTGACTGGCCTCTTAAGGCCTCAGAACATTACTACGCTCGAATTGCGATAAAATTTAAATGAACCGATTCACACTTCCGATATTCATCGATGAAAAAAATAACGACCGATTTACATCGTAACAAATGCGTGCGTTGAATTCCATAAAACAATATAATAGATACATGCAGAATCAGTACGGATCTATTATATTGTATACCGCATAAAGTCAAAGAACATTTACCCTTAAAATGTAAAAATTCGTATTTTTTTTAAAAACCAAAAAATTTTTTTACAACCTTATTTTTTTAGTCGTATACAGTTTTACGTTTCAAATTAATTTCAATAACAAAATTATTAATTTTCTTTTCTTCAAAATTCTTTGAAAAATCTTAAGCCTAAGTGAAGTTGTGAATGAAATATACCGAAAAAAAAAAATTAAAAGTAGTTTATAAATCCGAATTCAGAACCACTTTACGACTTACGTTTACTAATATTCTTTCGGATATTTAGTTAAAGTAGGTAAAAAATCAACAAAAAAATTATCATCTTTATGGGCAGCTTCCGCAGCGTAATCGCTGAGATGCTGGTCTTTCAATACGGAGGTTCCGAGTTCGATTTCCGGTGAGAACACAAAACTCAAAAGCTATTTTTCACAAGCCTGGGTGTTTGTGGTGTCGTTCTCATCTGTTATAGGGCCTCCTGGCCCATTGATGTGGTTAAATAAATAAAATACTAAAAAGGAAATAAGTTATAACTTAAAGGGATGTCCCGCTTTGAACATTTGTAATGTAAAACTAATTATTTTTTTTGCCAATTTTCAGTTGTTTATTTCACTTCAAAAAACCTTTGGACCTTGTAAATAAGGACCCGCCCATAAGAATAGTTCAAATTACTTACAATGCTTTTAGAATAGAAAAAATTGGTTACAATGCTTTTACTTTTGTTAGCCGAGAGTGTAAGAATACAGGCCCTTAGACGTACTGTGAATGTGTTCAATTCTTTGCGTTATCGCTTCCTTACATCGGTATCAATAAAATAAATCTCTCGATAAAGCCCGACACCCCATCATTTATCCCACCCCCGCCCCAGCAGGGTAGGTTCTGCAAACCGCGGTGCTGAAGGCTCTCCTATTCAAACTCGGGCAGTTTAGGCCGAAATAGAAGCGTGAGCTGAACTTTAGATAAGCTAGCAAAAAAGGTTATCAGCTTTTAAGCTAGGAAAAAAAACTTATCTGCTTTCTCTGCGTGAAGAGTTTGGCTCCGATTTCACTCCGGAACTTGAAATTCAACGCGTATTTAAATGTTGCATATTTGTAGAGTTTAATTTAAAGGAACACTGAAAAACGTTGACATGAATAGGTATTCAATGCGTGAACGAAAGTTTAAAGACGGCAAGCATTTTTTAAATTAAATTAATTGTTATAAATTGAAAATTAACTGAAGGAGGATTTTGATTAGAACTTTACGGAAGTGTTAATAAAGGATATTAAATTTAAAAATGTTTAAGTATGTCAAGTATGAAAACAGTAGGTATTATTAAAATAATTTAACTGTTTTACATAAATACGACGTTTTTAATTACGTACCTAACCGCGAAGGTAAAAAAAGTAAACTTCTGATATTACTGCAATCTGTACATATCTGTTGCGATATAACGAGTCCTTGAAAACAATAGCAAAGCAAAAAATCATAACACTGAGGTGGTTTAGTAAAGCATGTGGTATTCGCATGTTGGTTTAGTTGTTTGTCTTGACGAAGAGACGGATAACGTCTCGAAACCGGTAGACATGGAAAAGTCGATGAGGGGTTACACACAAATTTTTATTAACATTATATTAAAATGTTAAGCCATAAAGTTATTTAAATATTAATTTTCTGCTTTGATTATCTCAAAAATGTTTTTTCTGTATACATTGCAGAAGTGTGTATGAACTACCAAAATGTATTTATACAAGTCTAAAGGTCACAAAAATACACTTGAAATAAATAAAGAATTGGTGGTACAAAAATATCGCTATTTATAAGTGAATAACACGAGACCTCTGACCTTTAAATTTCTCTTTTCAGGTAAAGGTATCTTTAACACTTTGAAAAACCTTAATTCATTTATTTTATTTTATAGTAAGCAATAGAAACTTCGTTCATATTATTCTGAGTAAGATAAACTGTATAAACAATATTTAACAATGAAATAATGCATTGAATACAAAGTGTCGTGATTTGTAATTAACGGTTTTTTTAAGTACTGTGAATATTAATTTACTTTCTGAGAACCTCATTTGCATTTCAAATACTACTGATTTCTAAAAAGCACTTCGTACTTAATCAATTTCCAAATAAAAAGTCTATTAACATTTTTTTCAATTTACCTAATAAATTGTATAGAGCTTTTTCAGACGAGAATTTATAAAGCGTAGCTTTGAAGACATAAATTCTTAATGACTCTGTATACTGTACAGATGAAATATTTATATCAGAAATCTTGATAAAGATAAAAACGTTCCGGATAGTTTATTTTGAAGAAAATTACTTTTTCTTAGAAAAGTATAATAATGTAATAACTTTTCTTCATTAACTTTTCATGATCATGAGAAATACCTTTTTAAAAATTATTTAGAGCTCATTGATACCAATACTACACCAATAAAGATTGATTGCCATAAATGCTTAACAATCTTCTCAATGTGATATTACAAACGCGAGTTCAATATACCGGGTGTTTCTTTTAAACTGAGACGATCAAATTCTCGAAAAATAGCCACTCTACGGAAAAAATGTCCATAATCAAAATTTAATCATACCACCGCGGGGGAAATACATTGGTGTTAAAATTAGTAGCCCTCACCCCTCCTTGTAGGTGGGGGCGGGGGTAACTTTGAAACTAAGATAGGAACACCTATTTTTTATTTCAGATTCGGATTTTACGGCTAAAAATACGTAGGATTTGACTGAAACATTTTGTTCGGTTCATGATAGATGGCGTTGTAATCGACGAAGTTAAATTTTTTCAATTTCTTCTTCTTAGAACACACGCATTCGATTCTGCAATACGTTTGAAATAAAAAACATCACGTTTTCATTGGAAATACTCGAAATTCGTCATCAAAACAATTTATAATGTAAATGGCAGGTGAATAAAATAGTTTTAGCTTAAAATAAGTGTTCAAAATGATGGCAAAAAACGCCATCTATTATGAACCGAACAAAATGTTTCAGTCAAATCCTGCGTATTTTTAGCCGTAGAATCCGAATCTGCAATAAAAAATAGGTGTTCCTATCTTAGTTTCAAAGTTACCCTCCGCCCCACCTACAAGGAGGGGTGAGGGCTACTAATTTTAACACCAATGTATTTCCCCGCGGTATGATTAAATTTTTGATTATGGACATTTTTTCCGTAGAGTGGCTATTTTTCGAGATATTTGATCGTCTCAGTTTAAAAGAACACACCCGGTATACAAGATTCAAAAATTTGTCATATATATTATCAGATAATGGGCGGAATGGGGAATGTTGTAATACATCCAGTGGTCACTTAACGCAGCCAATGACAGGTCATAGGCTTTGTAAACGCCTAGATAATGCACATTCGTTTCCAGAGTTTCTCTGTCTCTGTTAGGATATCAATAATATCTGATATAAAGAATCTTTTCAAATTTTTCTTAAAGTTAATTTCGTTTGTAAACGTATAAATAACGGTACTGAAACGTTGGGCTGATCATCTTTACCATCATTTAATAATTATTTTTTTGTTATTTATAAAAAATAACATTACATAGAAAAAAAAATAAAGAATTTTTCTTTTTTCAATCCAATGCGTTTATTATAGAGGAGTTTTTATAATAAACGCATTTAGGGACAAATAAAAAACACATATTGATTTTATTCTAATACGCACTGACATCGCTTAAATCACAAAATAAACACAATATATACAAAAAACAGAACCAATCCAATGAAAACATAAACACATACTTATTTATTAATTTATCACTGTATTTACCAATTATTCGGCTAAAAGCTAGGAGGATGAGGACTAACTCAACTAAAGGGGAATCGTCACAATGAATCTTCAAAGGTCGCAGAGACGTCAGAAGCTCAATACCCTGACCTCCTCTTAGAATGAGAACAATAATAAGAATCGTTGATCAATACGTAGGCCACATTTTACTTGGTTTTTGAAAAAGTATCACAATATTACCGTTATAACAATGTTACTTCCTTTTACCCTATTATACTTACAAAGTACGTGTTTTGAGCATAACGCACCCGTAAAAAATGTTAAATAAGGGTTTTCTCGAGATTTTCTGGAATTTTCCATAAAAATATGCATATTGGAAAATACTCAAGTTCGATTGTAAATTCTTGTTTGAAAACACGCGTGAATAACCCGGATATTTTTTCTGCCCTCAGTTTCCCTATGAATTGTTTTAAAGCGGAAAATGTAGGCTTTGAGGGAGATATTAAAAACCATTAATCATACCAGACTTCCGCGATGGTTTCTAGAAAGCTATTTCTTGGCAGCTCAACTATAAAAAACTTTTTGTAGAAATGGATTGGAACGGGGCAAAAGGAGGAAGAAAAAAACAATGAAAGACAAAGCCTCTTTTTATTTGTATTAATGACCAAAGTAATTCAGCTAAAGCACTCCTTAAGAATGATTACCATTTTGGATTCCAGTCCAGGATTATCATTGCCATTGTTTGTATTATATGTGATGAGAATATTTTTCACATTAAACTAGGAATAATTTTTATGACGCTGTTTATTTTAATTATATGACACGACTAAAATAATCTATGATGCGTGTATGTCTGAATGTAAATGTCGAGGAAATCATTATCAAGTACAGGTGCTTGAAAGTAGGCATGTGAGAAGTCGGAATAATCGACGTGCGTGCATGAGGAGATTGTATGAATGTGGAGGAAGCAAGGGAAGTATGCCAAGAAAAAGTAGTGTGGCGTTTCATCCTCTTTGCCAACCCCTTCGGAGAAATGGCGTGATGGCTAATTACTTACTTAATTTAATTAAACCGAAAAATAATTCGTTTCCAGTTTTTTTATTGACAGATACAAGCCGAATAGCTAAGGCGTACGCGATTTTTATAAGGTGTTATTTTAAAAACTAAAACAATTATTCAAAACATTTTTTTTTAAAATTATTATAACATCGCAAAACACCACCAAGGCTTAGGAAAAATAACTTTTTTATTTCTACGCTTTCGACGTGTTTCGAACCCAAAACCTCCAGCATCTTAGTCAATATAATATTATTATAAAATTGCTCTGATACTAGAAGTACGTAATTTTTTGTCTGAATGGTTAATGGATATTTGAAAATTTTCTGTAAAAAATAACAAAAATAAAAATTCAAAAGATTCCGCTTTAAAAAAAAATTAAAAACGGATTGCCCGCAAAACGGATGCTTTAAAAGCACCCATCTCCTAAGCGCACAAAAAGGTTCGTACTGAATACATAGTTGATGCGTAGAACTAGAGAAGTGGGTATGTACTTTTTTCTATTTTAGGCGCTACTTATATGAAAAACTTGGGTTAAAATGCCTTGAAATTAAAAGATGCATCCTACATATATATTAACCTGTTTTGGCGGGAATTCGCGATTACGGTATTTTAAAAATTATTTGCGGACAAAATAATTATAACAAAAATCCAAAAAAAAATCGAACCTAAGATATAAGTTGCCCCGTAGCCCTATTATACAATTTTCCATATTTTCATAACAATACTACATTTTATATTTTTGATCTGGGAGACGTCGTTTAGCAGTTTCTGAAAGATGGTTCTATGAATTAGATTTGAAGGTAAGATGATACTCTTCAGTACCAGCCCAAGGTATCACAAATAAAATATTAATACGAAAATCACATGTAAACAAATACTTCATGTAGACCCCCTACGGGAATCGAAGCGGCAACATTATACACGGTAGCCAAATAAACCCGGCCCTACCAGTATGCTACGAGGTGGAATAATCGAGGACGAGGCATTATCACTAGCATGAATAGATTAATTTCTGGTCGGTTTAATTCGCAAGTACACACAATTTTTGACGTCACTAAATCATCAGATATTTATACTTGAAACTTAAAGCCTGGCTTTATATAAACATCTTACAAAAAAAATTGAAAATAACATTTGCACGTTCGTTTTACGGAATAAATCACGTGAATAATGTAAGCGTTTTTAAATTTTTTAAATATGTGGTCTGATTTATAGTCTCGGTTGTTATCTACAAAATGAATTTGGGAGGCCTCCTTCTTTTCATAAAAAACACTTAGAAATGTATTTAGAAGCTCCAACATCATAAATAAACACTTGAGTTTTTTAATAGTTAATCAAATATTAGATTTATAGGGCAACGAAAAATGTATATTGCTATATTTTATACGTGTTTTAGAAAGGTTTTTACAATTTTACCTGTTAAAATAAGTTTTACACGACAAGAGTCTTTTTTTATTTGATGTACGAATTTTCAGCTATAATTTTAATAGCAGCGTATAGAAAATTTGATGGATTTCAAAGTTCAGATAGGTGATAAAAGGATAGATGAAAATAATATCAGTAAAATTAAAATTTGAGAGGTGAGGCAACTGAAACAGCAACCATTGTCATCCGGCAAAGGCGTTATGGTGGCTAGGCCATATTCCCCCGAGAGCCTTAACCATGGTTGCCCTATTTTACAAGGCATCTGGTTCTCGGTTGTCCTTGACGTCTACCGTTGACAATCCGTCGGCAGTTTGCGTCAGAATTACAGGACGTGGACGTGACTGTTGGGAAGATGCGCGGGAAACTGGCAGCCGATCACTTGACTTAGAGGCAGTTTATCAAGAGGAATCCGTATGTTTCCACACAGGGAAGCGGATATAGGTATGATGATGAAAAATTTAAGAATATTAATTTTTCGTAATCGTTTCTACAGTTTGAAAAATAAAATACATAAGTAACTTACTAACCTACACGTCCATTTTACAGAAGAGGTAGGCAGAGAGGATAGAATGCACACTGCTCTATCCTGGCACTCTTCCGCTCGTTTCCTCCACATTCATTTATACGTCGATTATTCCGACTTTTCACATGACCACTTTCAATATTTGTTGTACTTGTACGTTTTACTCTGACACACTCGCATCGTACATCCTTTAAGCCGTTTTTTCATCATTCATTCACTACCATTATCAAAGACCAAATAACCGAAATACATCGTAAAGAAGACATTGCATTATAATTAAATTAAATTATTTTAAGAAACAATAACGGAAAACACTTAAAGTGCTTTCTGTCTTAAATTTAACAAAAATCTCTTTATTTGAAGTGTATATCTAAAACTGTGAGGCCTCATGGGACCTAGTTGGGAACTCATTTATATTTTCAGTAGAACACAGAACTTGTTCAAAACAGGACGTGTTTCCAAATTTAAGTCTACTGGGAGAAGTGCCGCGAGGTAAGTAAATAATAAATTCAATGCACAGATACAAATAGACAAAAGATAAAATAAAAAACAGCAGCAAAACTGTTGGCTCGTAGACAAGCGTATATTTAAAATAAAAAAAAATCGATAAATACGAGTACATGTTCAGTGCTATTTATTATTGTAACATTTTATGGATGTAATACTTGCACACTAACCTAATTTTTTTTCGGTGGGGTTACACATAATATATTTTTAAATTACGTAGTGTGCCAGGACAAAATGGTGTTGGCATTCTATCCGCTCTGCCTCTCCCTTTGGAGGAATGGCAATTAGTTCTTTAGATAATTATAGAAAACAACCATGTTTTTAGATTTACTTTATTTTCTGTAATACTTTTCTTAGTTTCGACTAGACATGTTATCATTTTGGATATGGTTTTAATATATACGTCAAAGTTATGGTACGTAGACCTGACTCGAGAAGACGCACAAGGGCTGAAAGTTGATCACATAGCCTGGAGAAAGTTTTTGGAATCCATAATTTATATAATGCTTCACATAAACAGCAACTTGTGAATGATGGCCCAGCAACCCCTAATCGCAAGCACAATTAGTGCCTGTCGCCCCTGCCGGGGATTTGACATATTTGTCGTTTCGGTGAAGCCAGAGCTATTAAAACCCTGTACCTATCTAGACTGGGTGGAGTTGGATCTCTGGGTAGGCCGAGACAGCGGTATTTAGACAATGTGTTTGCTGATCTGGATAAACTGGGCGAAAGCGATTGCTGGGAGAAGAAAACCCAAGATCCAAAGAATGTCATCATCAAGGAGGCTAAAGCTTTTCATGAGCTTTATGACCATCTGAAGTAGCAGTAGTAGGGGATGATGATTATTTATTTTGAAGTAGGTACTTTGGATACGAATTGAGCTAATTATGCTTGGAATAACATTAAGAGACAGAAAAATGACGATTGGATTCCGACGCCAGACAAAGGTCTGTGGCCGTGGTAGAGCTAAATCGCGTTGGTTTGAAGTGAAAACGGGTCGTTCACATAGTCAGAATGACGGCAACGAACGAAAGAGGACAAAAACGGCGGTCTGGTGTGGAGGAATAAGAAACCAGAGGCCCCAAGGACCTC
>JAGVSP010005083.1:0-53995 GCA_022494985.1 Micrasema minimum
ATTGAAAACAGTTCCGGACTGGTATTTATTTATTGGAAGGCAATTCAACAATTGTGTATTTTACATTTTTAACATAATCTTATACACGTTTGTTTATTAATAATGATAATGGCTAATTTTTCTATATTGTTCCTTTTGTGATTATTGTATTTTTAGATTTAGCATTGGTAACTCTGTAATCTGAAGTATTGTTATATTTAGTCTTTCTTTTTCTAATATCTGTCCCAGAATGAGTTTTGTAACTCAATTGGGAGTGCAAAGTATTTTGTACGAATTAAATTAATAAATAAATAAATAAATATTGCACATCATAATAAAATAGATGTAGCATTAATTTATTGATTTAGAAAATATTATGCACTGCACTCCTGCATCACACCAGTTCTCCTCTATGGCTGCGAATCGTGGCACCTAACCAGGGCCCAAGATACCAGACTTCTGAGTGCAGAGAATAGGTGTCTTAGAAGAATTTTAGGTGTGCGGTGGTTTGACTTTGTAAGGAACACAGCGGTGAGGCAACGGACACAGCAACCCTTGGTATCTACTGTCTCGGCGAAGGCGTTTCGGCTGGCTAGGCCATATACTACGTATGCCCACCTCGAGACCCTTAACCATGCTTGCCTATTTTACAAGGCATCAGGTTCTCGGCGTCCTGGTCGTCCACTGTTGACAATTCGTCGGCAGTTTGCGTCAGAGCTGCGGGACGTGGATTTGACTTGGGAGGACGCACGGGATGCTGGCGGCCGATCGCTTAGCCGGGAGGCAGTTTGTGGATTCCATATACTCCACATAGGGAGCGGATATGGTATGATGATGATGATGATAATTTTAGAAACTTTAATTGTCATTTCATTATTAAGGCTCCTAGTTATTTAGCTTTTAATTTTGTAAAATTCAATCTACATTAAAAAAATAAATCCATCCACATTCATGCAAAAAACATATATGAATGTTAAACTACGCACCATGGGCCTCCGTAGCTCAACCTATTAATTTCTAAGACGCTTGACTCTCGATATGGAGGTTCCGGGTTCGATTCCCGGTGAGAACACCAAAAAGTGATTTTTCTCAAGCCTGGGTGTTTATGATGTTGTTTTCCTCTATTACTGGGGCCTAAAGGCCTCCCTAAGGCGGTTAAATAAATTAATAAAAACTAAGAAAAAAATAATTACAAATTTTGTAGGTACCTATACCTAAGCCAGTGTAAATTTAATATGAATTGAATTATAATTACATACTTCTTTAAAAAAGTAAAAGTATATTTTTTTTTATATTTTTTATTTTGTTAAGTATATATATGTATTTTTACCTCATTGTTGTACAAGAGCGCTATCTGCCCACCAAACTGAATTATTGTGAATAGAGATCGAGTAGGCATGACCCACTCACACCACTCTGTTGGAAGATATTGCTTCTTAGCAATAAACCCGCCAGAGTACGCTAGTGTACTTAAAGTTAAAAATAAAATAAAGAAATAAAAATATAGTATTACATTTCAACAACATTTACAACAACTACTTTATATTACTGTATATTAAGTCACTTACGAAAATACAGAGACAATAACGAATGCTGGAAATTATATGTTGCATTTTTTAACCTATAATGACTTTAGGCATCATATTTTAGCTACTATCTGCGGGTTCCTTTAATTATTATAAAACTAATTGCAATGTGCTTAGTTTTCATTAGATGTGCATTTGTGCATGCAGGCTAAAGGAAGCTTTTTCCTTTTGTTTTGCACAATAGAAAAACGTTATAAACTCAAATGAATTCAGTAAAAAGGTACCTACCAGGGTACAATAAATATGCCAGAGGCATAGTTTTATTAAAATTCTTGCCTGAAATACCTACTTGAAAATGTATATTTTGTAGCAAACTTTAAAAACGAACAAATGTCAACTTGTAATATGTTCATTGTAGTTTTTTTATACCTAATAGATTCACAGATTTTTTATACCTTATAGATTCATAGATACCTAATACATTTACGGATTTTTTTTATACCTAATAGATTCACAGATTTTCATACCTTATAGATTCACAGATACCTAATAGATTTAATGATTTTTTATACCCAATAGATTTACAGATACCTAATAGATTCAATGATTTTTTATACCTAATAGATTCACAGATACCTAATAGATTCAATGATTTGTTTATACCTAATAGATTCACAAACCTACACTTTGTGGTGTAGATAATACTTGTATCTATGATTCTGGACTCACAACACGGGATTTGTATATTCGATTCCCTTTTGAGATCACAAAAATCAATAGGGTTTTTCTCAAGCCTAGATGATTCCTGATATTGTTCCCCTCTATTGTTGGGCCTCATCTCATATTAAGATGAATTACTAATATTATTAAAAGTAAGTATAAAAGTGGTATCCAAGTTATTTGAAGTTCAGCCCTGTTCGCTCTCAATATGACGGAAACAAGAATTATAAAGTGATTTATATGTTGGTCATTTAGTGTTACCACTCATTAGATACGGCGCCATTATTATAATTCATATCTCCCAAATGCAATCATAACTTATGGTCACATTATTTTATTTACATGTTTATCTGAGTACCCAATAACACTAACAAGTAACAAATGACGAAGCCGTAAAAAGGGGATAAAAAACGTGAGAAAATAGAGCCGAGAAAAGAACATGGCATGATCAAGTAAAACAAGTGCTTGAAAGTGTCGGCATGTAAGAAGTCGGATTATAATCGACGTGCGTGCATAAGAGAAGATGTATGAATGTAGAGGAAGCAAGAGAAGTATGCCAGGACAGAGTGGTGTGGCGTTCTATCCTCTCTGCCTACCACTTCGGGGAAATGGCGTGATGGTTAGTTAGTTAGTTAGTTTTGAGACAGATATATAAAGTATTTTATGTACATATAACCAACTGCCCATCCTTACTTAAGGCGCGGAAACAATGACTCTGACCAAGCAATCCTCCCAAAAGTTGCAAGTTGCACAGAGGAGCATGGAGAGAATTATGCTTGGAATAACATTAAGATACCGAAAAGGAACGATTGGATCCGACGCCATACAAAGGTCTGCGACGCGACGTGGTGGAGCGAATTTCTTGGTTGAAGTGGAAATGGGACGGTCACATAGCCAGAATGACGGCCGACAGATGAACGAAAGGTGTTTAGAGTGGAGACGAGAAACCAGAGGCCTTAAGGACGTCCACCGATGAAATGGGTGGACGACATCAGGAAGTCTGCTGGAAGACAGTGGATGGGGGCGACGCGGGATCGGGAGAAGAGGAGATGGCAGGGGGAGGCCTATGTCCAGCAGTGGACCTCAACGGGCTGAAATGATGATGATGATGATAACCAAATTGACAAATATTAAAATTAAAATAAGAGGGAAAACCGTGGTAGGAAGTTTTGATTTTCAAACATCACGAAATTATTATCCCATGAAAGTATAGCTACCATTTACAAACAAATTTTAGCTAAATTGATTCGGTCATCACCAAGTGCAGCGTAATATGTTAGCTATTTACAAATAATATTATTATTTATTTTGTTATTTTAATCCAAACCTACCGGAAAACCGGAACCGAACCGGAACCGTAGCACCGTTTTCAAATTTACGAGCTGCATGTCATTACGAATTATAGGTAATCCTACTAACGGAAAAACAATAAAACAATAATGGAGAAGTATGTACGTAGCCACCTGAACTCTTCTCGATTACTTGTATATTGTACCTACCATATTAAAAGCCGTTAATAAATTTAAACGATATTGTTAATTACCTGCATGAGGATAGTGATTAAGGGAGGGAGTGAAAATATTATAATCATCTATTTGGACACGGAAGGTAATTAAGCCCCTATGCTTATTAAGAACTTGAATAATATTTTATATCGCGAAAATTCATAAACTGCAGGGTTGTTGCATCAATACTATACATATATTTTTTTTATGACAAAATACTTGGTCATAAAATATTTAAGGCCTTTTTTTGACCAGTTTCCGTTTGAAAGTATCCCTGAAACGGAAATATTTAGCAAGGAATTTGGTAGGTATATAATTAACTTATTTTCCAGAAGAGGTAGGCAAGAGACGATAGAACCTCCACACGTCCAATGTCCGCTTTCAAGTAGGTACTTGACGTAGTTGACCATGCCATGTCTTTTACGGCCTTCCTCGACATCTTCACCCGGCACACTTGAATTATAATTTCTTTTAGCCGTTATTTCATCACTCGTTCGCTCCAAATTACCAAATTATAGTAAAAGGTATTTTTGAAATTTGTCTTTGTCTTTCAGCCTCACATAGTGCTCTAATTTCGATGTTATTGTAATACACTCATCATTGATAATCTTACCACACAGAAGTCAGAAGATCGCACACATTAATTTGTATAAAAATAAGGAATAATAAAAAAATAATTAGGTACCTATAATTTGTGGGCGCAGGCACCTAACTAACAAATGGAACGGTTAAAAATAAAAAGTAGTAATAGTAGTAGAATATAAACAGTAATAAATAGAACTGGTTATGACCATATATGGAAAAAAAACTGTGTATTGCCTTAAGTGTGCGAATGCGGGTGACTGCTGATCGTAAATTTAAGGTTTGATAAAGTTAGGAGAGTTTTCTATTGCTGCAGGGGTGGAAACGAACTAAGCTTGTGAACGAGCCAATCACTACATCATTACCTCATCTATATTTTTGTTAACAGCCTCATAGGTACAAATCTACGAAAAAATAATCACATATGTGTAGGTACTTTAAACTATTTACTAAGGAAACTGGCAGACTAATTTTAAAGACAGGATTTCTATGATACAATTGATTTTTTTTATATTTAAAGAAAAAAGGATTTACTGTAAAACAATAAAAACCCCATTTTGCGGATACACTTTCAATTGTTTTAAATTATTGGTCCATCCAAATGATGGGTAGGTAGGTATAGGGCAACACACGATTAATTCTAACCTTAGTGCTTCACTAAATGAATTTTGATTTAAAATTTAGGTATCATGTACTTTAAGTGACATCGGAAAATAAATAAAAGCGTATTACATACAAAGTATTCTTCGACTTTAGGTAGGTACTTACATACCTACATGACTACTTATTCCTAATCCTTTTTTCTTGAGGTAACGTTGCAATTTCCGGCTGCATTTTTTCCCGCATTTTTCCGACAAACTTAAAGGCAGTTCCATGTTCTAGAAGCTTCTGGTAATCGATGTAAATGAGATGCGTGAATGATAAACCGTTAAAATATGTATAATTGCGCCGTTTCCTTTGGGGATACATAAGGCAGTGGTGATGCTAATGGATTTCATATAACTTCCAGCAATCCGATACTCTGCAATGTGCTGTTTGTGAATGCAATAAGGCAGTAAGCGATGTCGAATGATATAAATTTGATGGTTGTCAGTGCAAGTATTGGAACGTGTAACGTGCAAGTTTACTGCATAACATCGTCGTTAATTTCTTTCACTTATCTGGAAAATAATTGGGAAAAAAAAAAAACGTGTTCAAAATGAATTATGCTGTGTTTACTTAAAGAATGGAGGTATATGTGGAAGCATTGAGTATTTTCCAGCCAGACCATTCAATATTCTATACTGTTTTCACTTTATACGGGACAGTTTGCAAACTAGACAAGAAACTGACCCATACTCCTGCCTTTACTAACTAACTAAACTAAGTAGGGGTAGGCAGAGAGGATAGAACGCCATACCACTCTGTCCTGACAGACTTCCTTTGCTTTCTCTACATTCATACATCTTCTCGTGCACATACGCCGATTATTCCGACTTTTCACACATGACCACTTTCAAGTACTTGACGTACTTGGTCAAGCCATGTCTTTCTCGGCCTTCCGCGGCTTCTACATCCAGGCACACTTGCATTTAAACTTTTTTTAGCCGTTCTTTCATCACTCATTCGCTCCACATGACCAAACCATCGTAAAAGCCCTTTCTTAATTTTGTCGATAATGCGTATCTCAGCCTTGCACTCTGCTCTAATTTCGACATTTGTACACCTATCATACATAGTCTTACCACACATTCGCTTGAGAGATCGCATTTCAACAGCATTTAGTCTACTTTCATCCTTCTTTTTTCAACACCACGCTTCACTACCATACGTAAGGGTTGGTACCAGAACTCCGTTATGTACTGCCAATTTTCCTTCAATTTCGAGGCACCATTAACTCTGTATCCGGCACTAACCTTCTCTCAATGTCCTTAGCCACATTTCCGTCTCTTGTAAACATACTTCCCAAATATACAAATTCTTCAACCTGCCTCAATCTGTCTCCATTTACTATTATATTACACACGGTCATTTTCAGATTTCTTTCAAAAACCATCACATTTGACTTTTCCACATTCATTGACAAATCACTCTCCTTGCACACCTTGAAAACCTTAGTGACCAAGGACTGCAGCTCCTCGGGAGCACGTCGCGTGAGTGGATTCCTGAGGTCAGGAGTGGGCAGCGATAGGTGGCGCGCGATAGTGGTGATTAGCGGGGCGGAAATCGGGGGGCAGGATAATTTTAATTTACCTCTCTGAGCATGGACTATCTCTACGCTTATCGAATGAAAAAACACTCCGTATTTCCTAGGCATCACATTTCCTTTTTTTTAAAAATTTCACTGGCCATGTCCAGGGGGCCGCAAGACTATGGAAACGATTTACCACGGGATGTAACAAGATGCGCCCTCGTATTTGTTTTTAAGAAACGTCTGAAGCATTACTACCTCTCCTCAAACCTCTAAAAACATCCTTCATTCATCCTCTTTCCCTATCCCTTTCCTTCCTTCCTCTTTTCCATTTCCCCCGTCATATTTTAGTAAGTTCACAAATATTAATCTTGTAAGTAATGCTATGTAATTTTCAAGCTGTGTCTTTCCACCAATACTCGGTACAATAAAAAAATCATCACTAAATAACTGAGGGTTGGTTGTTAAGACATTGTTAAAGCAATAAGCCCGCCCTTGTACTTTTGCTATGTAATTGTACATGAAGTTTTAAATAAATAAATAAGTATGATGTGAATAAGGGAGAGTGGTAAAGTAGGTCACAAGTCCCACAAGACAAATGTCCCCGGAGAAGCGGTATCAGAATATTGTCATGTTTCTACTTTCACGCGGTTAGATAAGGTTTGGTTTATGGTTAAACTGTGATGTGCTTTATGATAAGTGGGTTCGGGGTTCGGGGTGGGGGGGTCGCGGCCGCGCTGCTCGCTCAACACAAATTACTATAAACAACTGCGGGAGGTCAGCTAAACACCCCTGGCCACAAGGGCTCGAGGGCCTGTGAGAGAGAAATATATATTTTTTTTAAATATTCCTTAAACGCATACCTATAGTGGAACCAAGTTTTATAAAGTGTTAGTCGCGTAGTACCTAATATCGAATGCATCGAACAAAAGTTTACTAGAAAGGGCGTTTCCATACAAATTTTCTAAAAATATACCATTTATTTTATACGGTTTATTTCATAACATAATAGGGTTCTTCCCGATAACACGAATATTCTTAAAAACGTTATAAATATTTAAAGTATAATTTTTACAATTCCAACGATATAAAACACAATGATCAAGAATGTTGTTTTCATTTATAAATTTATGTTTTAAAAACACGAGAATACGAATGATTTTTAACGCCCGTTATTGGTTAATGACGTCATACTCGTCCACCGTGAAAGGCGTGAAATTCATCACGAAGTTAGCGCCTATATTGCTGTGGCGTCACACCGCATGCGCGACAAATGAAGGATTTTGCGAGCGATTTGAAAAAACGCTATTTCAAACCGCACTAAAAAATTCATATGACGTCGTAAAAATAAAAAATAAATTCCCTTGATATTGTAATTATTCAATCAATTTTTTTAAATAAAAAAATAAAAATCGGGCAGAACCCAATTATTATCAAATTTCACCGTCTAAAGACTGCAGTACTGGCCTAAAATTTGATTTATAGCCAATACACGAAAAGTGTGATGTATATGTCTATTGATAACGTAGTGACTGACGCATGACGTAGTGGGTAACTAGACACCTCGGAATGTCACTTCTCTGAAATTCTTGTTCGAAAGATGCAATAACCAGTACGGAAGCAAGTAGGTATAGGCACCTTCCTTTTTATTTTTTCAAAAACTCGTTGAAAAACGCTTTGATTAAAAATGCTTTTCTAGGTTAGACAATGAAACAATTGATTTATAGCACTACTTTTTTGCACTAGTTTCAAAAATAAATTTCATTATATTTTTACATACTTAAATCTGCAAATACTATTTTTCAAGCATATAAGCGACATGTGCCCAAAAGTAAGAATCAAGTAATGGTGGAGTAGGGACTCTAACAGACGATATCTAGACTTAAAGATCGCTACGCCTCCACTGGGCCACCACCCGTTCGTTTTGTGAAAATATTTATAGGATAGGTATATTAATAATTTTTGTGTTAACTTTTGTTAACACAAACGAGTGGGTAATATAATCGAAACATAATTTAAAACTATACATTATACCTACAAAACTATAAATACATAAAACTTTTTTTAAGATTCTGCAAGTAATAGATATTATCTATTCTTTGAACAACATAAAATCTCAATTTACAAAACCTTTTAAAAAATATATTACAAATAATTAATCAAATAATTTGTCATTACTCCTCTGTGCTATTCCCTTGATCTTATACCCTGATTCCCATAAAGCATACCCAAGGCGCGACTCCACACAGTACGGGCAAATAAATATTCTTTATGGGTTTTATATCAAAACCCCTGCCTTACCGTACATCGAGCTCCTTTCAGAGGTCCTTTGCCGGGATATAAATACTAACACGCATATCTAATATGCGACTAATATGGCCATCATTCATCCAGAACTACTAAATCTGTTCATCTCGTACTACGAGAGAGTTCATCTTGGAAAAATACTGTTTCGTAGATTTTGGCTGTTTTACTTGAATTAATACTCTATGTAGATTTTAGTGTCTAGACTCTAGAATGTGCGATACGCACTTTGATATAAAAAAAATGCCGATGACTAGAAATCTACTGCCAATGTCTCTGAAATTTATATTGACTTCTATTTTAAACCAGTTTTTTACAAATAACGAAAAACTTCCTATGGAATCTTAATTACGAAAATAAAAGAATGTGCTTAAAATATTTTTTTAATAACTTGGCCTTTACCGATTTCAATCAGATCCTAACTTCGCCGGTTATAATTAGGGATAATGAAATTTGAGAAATATTATTAGTATCTATGTAGGCACTAAACAAGGGTGTGATAACATTCGGTAAAAAATACCTAATGAACATTTCTCGATCCCAATAATAAAAACTACCCCATGAAGTAAAAATAAATAAATCAATAGATAGTAGAGCCGTTAAAGATTTGTATTTAAATATGTTTTTCAATGATAGTTATGATGCATAGGATTAAGATTGAATGTGTTAACTTTGTATCGTTTTTCTAATTCGTGTATTGTGCAATATGTAATTTAAAATGTATGTAATACCGGTGCCAAAATGAGATTTCATAACTTCTGGGAATATAATACATGTACTTATGTATTATATTAAATAAAAAAAAAAAAATAAAAAAAAAAAATCGGTGAATGATCAAGAACTCCGTCGGTAGAACTTTTAGGCTTGAATTTCATCCTACTTTAACTTATTTCTTGATTTTTAGAACAGTTTTCAGGCTAGTCGAAAGTAACCTAAAAAATATTAATATTTGGGTTTACTTAGATAAATATACGCCTGCATTTATGCAAATATATTATTACGTTATAAACTGCATCTAAACCAGATCTAATGGCCGAATGAAATCCGGATATTTACAAGCCCTCACGTAATTCGTAAGTGATCTAATAAATTGGTCGAAATGTAAATAAAAATATTTGACTGTATGGAAGCCGAACAATGCAAGGAATGCAAGGCGGCTATTGAAATTTGTTGGATCCATATTGAAACATTCATAACGTGGAGAAACAAGATTTACTACCAGGAATTTTGTTATTTGGAGGGATGTTGACTGTTTGATATTAAAATTACAAGAATGAAATTTTAGCTACGTATTTATATGATGTTTTATAATTTGTTTCATAAAAAATATATTATATAAAATTCTATAAAATATATTATATGTGATGATTATAATGATTATAATATCAATAAAGAACCTAAATTCCTTCTTCGACTCTGCATTTTAGACAGAGGACGGACTTAATTCCTGATAAAATAAGTTGAGTGTTGAAATTCAATATTATTTCACAATGATAACCGTTACTCTCCCGACACCATAAAATTTAATAATCGTACCTATTCTGAAAGTAATCTGGGTTATAATAATTATAATAATGATTATTGTTGTGTGTAAAATGACACCTTATAAAATGTTGTGGGTGGCCCAAAGCAAGTGTGTTACTAGTTTACTGAAGACAACAGAGGTACCTATTCATGAAGTTGTTACTGTAGAAAATAATTCAAAACATGAAGATAAAAAACAGACCAAAATGCCCATCGCAGATTTCTTAGCCTATATTAAAAATTTTCACTTTGATTTTTGTATAACTTTTTATTGAATTGGAACAAATTCTGAAGGCTGAAATGAATCAACCGACGGATGAATGGTATAAAGAAATAGTGTGTTATTAATTTTTTTGTTAGACATGTACTCGTTGTGTGACGTTGGCATTGTACCTAGTACCTACCTACATTAAGTAGGTATGTATTTTTTTAAAATTAAACGAAAAGTTCTTTGTTTAAAAAAACACGAAAAACAAAATTATTTGGCAATTTTTTGCTACCTATGCTGATGCTTTTTTGATATTTTGAGCGATGGTGACTCGTAAAATAAAAACATATTTTTAAACAATATCAAACTGCTTGTGTCCTGGATTGAATTTTGAAAAGAGTGATCTCCTATGGTAACATTTTTAAAAAACTACTCAAATTTACTACTTCCCTTTCTACTTATTACTCTAAACTTGTTGACTCGCCTTCAGAATAGGATTTAGGGACCTTATAAAAATATTACAATACCCCACAATAAACATGTCCAATAAAGAGGATCTGTTACACTTTATTACATTTTATTTTCCAAAGGTCCATCCTGACACATTTATGTGAAGTGCCTCACTTTAAATCTTTACCAACAATATCATCCGCTGGACCATTCTGTCCTTGAATATGACTCATAGAGCATTGGAAAACTGACAATAAAAGTGACAGCATGAATGCAAATTTTCAGACGTTGAATTTTCAGTGAAAAAAATGATTTAACAACATTTGGAATGTGTACAAATACTTGTAGACAAATGGATTATACCCATGTAAAATAAAAAAGATTGATAGCCAAATGCTTGCCAATTTTCTCAACAGATGTCACCAGAGAGAAAATATGTCGAAATAAGTCGTCAAATCGTTAGGTCAGAGTGAAAAGGTTCCAACTGAAGTTTTTTAGAGAATTGAGATTTTTGTCAACAGGGGGTTTAAAAAAAAAAAAAAAAAAAAAAAAAATTAAAAAAATTCGATTTAACTATACTACAAAAAACATTCAGTGTCATCTGTTGTCCATAAGCCGAGTTATTTTCATTTAAAGGTTCTAATTGTGCCCAAATTTGGATGTGGTTTAAGTTGATACAGGTTCAAGAACAGTTAGAACATTTTATGATAATTTAAAAACCAAAAATTAAGTTCGATAAAGTTCCAACTAGATATGACAGTTAAATTATGTTACCAGCCTCTAAAAAAATAAAATTCCGGTTTACCGGCTAATCAGTTTATATTGTTTATCAAATTGACATGTGGGAAAATAATTTTGTTTGTCATTTTTTATTATTACTTCACTAAAATTAATTTTTTGAATTTGGTTTTGAATTGTTTTATTTAATTGTTTTGTTTAAAATCATTTTACGGGTAATAAATTCCCCGCGGTAGCAATACTTGGGCTGAGGTAGGTAACACCGAACACTTCCGCAAGTATATATTATCTTTGACTTCTGCTGTCAAAACCTACAATCGCGCACGTGTTGGTCTTGGTGTTAAATTGACGAAATAATTTTGAAGACGTATTTTATCAAGCTTTTGGAGTAAAATAGTAAGTTATATTGTCAATTTGTATAATATATATAATCAAAACATCATTATATCGGTGCTTGAAACATATTTTATATAATGTACGATGTTATTTCAGAGAAAACCACAACGCGCAGTCACATAATTTAGAGAACTTTTGAAATGAATACTTCTTCAATATTTTCTGAAGTAGATACTGAAAATTGCGAGGAGATGCTTTCGACTCGGGTCTTAGGAAAAAGGTACATAGTATTACAAAATTTTAACATTATGGCTATTTAATCCCTATCTTAAGTCATTTGTGTAATAATGTTATTTTTTGTTTATTAATAAATGAACTTATAGATTGGGTTTTGAACATGAAGCAGATACGCCCGTTCTGCAAGCGGCGTCCACATTACAGATCTGCAAGAGCAGTAAGCTTCCAGCAACCGGGAGATCCAGAACATCAAGTATATCCTATTTATATTCAATTAATTACTGACTAGTTATTGTATATACTGTTCAAATATATGATTATTTGTATTATTTTTCTAGTTTGTTAGCAGAGCATGGGAATGAGGATATTGTATTTGAGTTTTATGAAGAAACAATTAATACACCCCCTGTTATTCAGGAACATGATATAACAATCAATGATACCGAAATGTAAGTATATATATATTTAACTCATCAGTAATCAAATACTAAATCTAATTGAACGCCATCCACAAAAATATTTTTATCATATTTATAATGAGTAAATCAATTTACTGGTATAGGTTCCTTTCCACAAAAAAATAATATATAATTTATTCTTCTTGTTTTTTTTAGTTTGTCTCTCGATAAAGAAAAAGAAATATCAACTTCTTGGAAGAATTTGAATGTCGTGCAAGTCCAAAAGCAAGTCAACACCATGGAAGAAGAATAGTGGCCGAGCAAGAATCTGGCGAAGAATATACCAACAGCAAAAATAAAAGAGATTTCTGCCAACAAAAAATTAAAATTACAAAAAATTGCCTTGAAAAACTGCAAATTTTCTTGCAGTAAGAAAAATACCCACTGAGGAACGCGGGCTCTTTTTAAGGAATTTTATGCTCTAGATTCAAATGGTTAAAAGACAGTTTTACCTTAATACAACTGAAAGATTTCTAACTAAAACATTTTAAAAGGAGACCCGAAGGTGAGAATGCTAAAAGATCCTTCTCATTCAGTTACTTTTTCATGATAAATATGGAGAAATAAAAGTGTGTAAACCTTTTTACCTTGGCACTTTGGCAATATCTCAAAAGCCTATTTAATAATGCACATGAGAAAAAAGAGCTTGTCAAACACACCAAAGCGGGATGGTAGAGGAATCTTCTAAAGGAATGCAGAAACAATATATCGGAAGAAGAGAAACAAGTGATCCGCGATCACATCCAATCCTTTCCCTGTGTTGAATCGCATTATTGCCGAGCCACTTACGACCAAAAAATATTTAGAGTCTTCTTTGAGTGTGACTCGTATGTACGAATTGTACGTTGAAGAGTGCACGAGAAAAATGTCTCCTTTTTAAAAATATCCATGTACAGACACATTTTTGAAAAATGATTTTAACCTAGATTTTTCATAAACGCAATCGGTATAGTTGTGATACTTGCGAAAAGTATGAGATGGCCAAGAAACTGAATGAACTCACTGAAACATCTCAACAGGAATATGAATAAACATGTTTCCCTTAAAATTGCTATGCGTGAGGAACGAAGTAAGGACCAAGGAACGAACTGTTCCTGTTCTGTGTTTTGATCTGCAAAATGTAATGACTTGCCCGAGAGCCGGAAATTAGTTCATTTTTTTACAGAAGAAAACTGAATGTATACAATTTAACGGCGCATTGTATCGATCACCAAAAAAAATATATGCGCTTTTATGGACAGAAGGCATGCAGGCAGAACAGGAAAGATCTGGCATCTGCCTTTCTTAGTCATTTTAAAAAGATTAGTTGCGAGGATCACCCTGATATCAAACAAATCATTACCATGGAGTGACTCTTAGTGTGCCGCAAAATATTAATTCATTAATTTCAAATGCTGTAATGCAATTTCTGAAAGATCACCAAAGTGTACACAGTGTTGAAATGAAATACGCTCTGTCAGCGGTCACTCCTGCATACAAGAAGTCGATAGTGCACATAGCTCTTATAGAAAAAATGATGGAGCCCGGCATGAAATATTTTCCCCGCTGGTGAATATAAATGTAAACAGAACATAGCCCCATATGGCATTATACAAATGCAACAGGACGACTTTTTTGACTTTTCAAGTACGGCTTTATTGTTTATTACAAACAAATACCATTTTTCAAAAGTAGCATCAATCAAGTTTTACCCAAACTCTGTCAGAGGTGCAATTCTCAAAAAGTCTCATAGAAGTGATGAAGAGGCAAACAAAGTGAATTTTAAAAAATTTCCAACAGAAATTGTGGACAACCACAACAATCGGATATCTCTTAACATTAAAACCTAAACCTTTAAAACGTGGCAAGGATATATCGGCTGAAAAAAAAGAGGACCTACGAGCTATGTTTCCTTTCATGCCCACTCAAGACAAAGCGTATTACCGAGCTATTTTATAAAAACTTATTTATTATTAATAAAAATATATTTTTATTTCTTCACATAGTTTTTTTTTTACTATCTTGATAAATAAATGTTTAACCGGTTTCTATATAATACATATAATTAAATAACCGGAAAACTTAAAAGGGTGTGAAGTGCCACAAAACTTCCCCCTCTGCCTCCTTTTTTTGCAAATGGCACATACACCCTTATATAGTTTCCGGTATTCAATTATATAAATTTAACATTGTGGTAAGTAAAAAAAAAGAGTAATGGTCAATTAGATATCACTGTAGTCATTGTAAGCAGGCTAAGCTCATAAAAAAAAATACATGGAACCTTTTCGAAACTGACTATAATTCTCAAGTTTCGCAGTAGAAAGGTTCTAACTGTTATTTTAGGTATTGCAAATATAAGAGTTATACATAATTTTAAATGAATTTTAGTGACATTTAAACACCTAAAAAATTAACGACTATTTTACTGTTTGCATTCCCAAACTATGTAAAAATGTTTTCTGATTATAAAATAAATTCATTCAAAGTTTTTTTTGAGCTTTCATATCTCAGAATCTTACTTGAGAGTTAGAACCATTTCAGAACCATTTCACTCTGACCTAACATGAATTAAACGGGTTCTGTCATAATCCATACTAGATCTTCCGAAAATTGGTCATGTTATAATTTGTCATGGGTTATTAGATGTTAGGGCGGAATTGGAATGATGTAATACATCAAGTGGACACTTGACCCAGCCAATGACAGGTCAAAAGCCCTGTAAACGCCTAGATTATCCACATTCGTTTTCAGAGTTACTCTGTCTCTGTTAGGATATCAATAAAAAAATATTTCATCACAAAATGGAACATATAATTACATATTAATAATCTGATTAATTTTTCATATATTAAAAGAAATGCACGAGTGCAATAAATTACACCAAAAAGGTTTCTAAAGTTAAGTTTAAGAAATTTTATTTAAAACATACTTAATAACTCTTCCAGTGATAAGAATAATAATATGTGATGTGTCCACTTAATGGAACAGAGATTATCAAATTCCTATCAGATAACACGCCATTTGTGTACATCATTTTGTCCCAAATACTATTAAACAGATACAGCCCATTTTTGTACATCAATGGGACCTACCTAGACAATAGGTAGCCGACTCGTCACCGGATAAAGGGAGACAGAAAGTCGTAAGGATTTCAAACACCTTTTTATTTATGAAAATTGATTTCCTTTCTTCCATATTTTCCAATTCCTAGAATTTATGGTGGTAATAACCTACACCAAGAGCAGATATAATTTTACATTTTTTTATTTTTTTATCAGGTAGGTACATAAGATGATTAATTAATCTTACGCTTCAGTCCCAGTCACTAGAATCATACATGAAAAGTCGAAAACTCACATTTGAATAAATTGAAATTGATATTTTTCACATTTCCCCACGGGAATCGAAACCGGGGCCTTTGCAATCTTTGCATGGGACCCCAAAAAGCTAACCAGTATACCTACTACGTGATAAATTTTGATTTAGGTCAGTTTTATCCACAGGGAACCACTAAGGTTTATTTTCCGGGTCATATCGGATGCACAATTCAGTTTTTAGCGCCTCGGACCGTTTGGGATAAAAGGGGATTTATTGATTTCAACTTTTTACTCCTTTTTCCCGATGCAAATTTCCTGAAAGAAGCGAGCTTATTTATTCAATCTTTCGCCATAATTGGTGAAGGGTTCGAGTGCCGTAAAGCACGGAATTATTTTTGCAAACTGTAAGACTGCGTAAATCGTGTAATAAGAGTTATGTTATGAGCAATGGGCAATGGCGGGAAGGTTCTCGTTGGGTGGTCTGACGGGAAAAGTAAGTTATCATTTCTCTTTTAAAATGCATCACATTGTTTGTTGGTAGGTTGTAGGTAAAAAACTAACTAACCATCACGCCATTTCCCGAAAGGGGTAGGCAGAGAGAGGATAGAACGCCACACCCACACTCTGTCCTGGCATACTTGATCAATTGCTTCCTGGGGGGGGGGGGGTGGATCTGCCTCTCGGGCACTGCCCTCCCCCCTCCACATTCAGTCTAACAATATACTCAGGGGGGGGGGGGGGGGGGGGGGGGCCAATTCTTACCACATTCATATATCTTTACATACACCGGTCGATTATTACGACTTCTTACATGCCCAACTTTCAAGCACAATGTTTATCTTGGAGGTCATGCCATGTCTATACTCGGCCTTCCTCGACTTCTACATCCAGGCACAGTCGCATCATATATTTTTTTAAGAGCCGTTCTTTCATCATCCAATCGCCCTACATGAGACCGAACCAACGTAAAAGACCTTTCTTAATTTTTGTCGTAATGCTTATCTCAGCCTTGCATTCTGCTCTAATTTCAACATTAGTGCACCTATCATAGTTTTACCACACATTCGCCTGAGAGATCCGCATTTCAACTGCATTCAATTTTACTTTCATCCTTATTTTTCCAACTCCATGCTTCGCTTCCATACATAAGGGTTGGTACCAGAACTCCATTATGCACTGCCAATTTAGCCTCTTTTGATAAGCACTTATTAGATACTACCGATGGTAGTATAGGTTGTAGGTAATCCACGTAAATGATTTTCTTGCTAACTAGCTAACAAACTAACTAACTAACTGACGGAGGGAATAAAACTCCACACCACTCTATTCTGGTACACTTCTTTTTCTTCTCCGACATTCATGATTCTATCTCACGCACGCACGACGATTATTCCGACTTGTCACATGTCCACTTTACATGTTTGATTGTTAGTTAACATTTATAGAGGAGCACTTAATAACTTTTCTTCTTCTTCTTCTTTCGCCACGTTCGCTCCTATGTGGAGCATGTGGACATCACTAGATCCCTCCAGGAGACCCTGGCACCAGCTCTCTCGCCTCCTCCCACATCAGGCCCGCATCCATCAGCTCCGCCGAATACGGTCTGCCAAGACGGCGGTATCCTGCAGGCGTATGGAAGCTTCTCATGCACGCACGTCGATTATTCCGACTTGTTACGTGCCCACTTTCAAGCACTTGTTTTACTTGATCTGCCGTTCTTTCATCATCCATTCGCTCTACATGACCGAACCAACGTAAAAGACCCTCAGGTATCTTACATGCTAGGTAGGTATTACATATTTTAATAAATATACTAAAAGATAATGCACCCACATGCTATTAAAACACATCACTTTTATCAACTTGCAATTTTTCCGGGTTTGCTCCACTCCGATTGGTCGCCCCGTCAGCCAATCAGAACTGCTCATTTCACTGTGGCCCGTCCCATTGGTTGCGGCTCCGCCCCGGGCCCCGTTGGGGGGCGAGCTCCAGCCTCAGTTTACCCCCGACCACCGAGGGCGAGCGTTGTGTGGCCGGCCGGAAAATCGGAGCGGAAATTTGCGGAAGTTTTAACCAATCAAATGTAACGAATTTAATAGTGATAAATGTTTTTATACAAGAAAAACTGTGCATTTTCTTAATGATTTTAAATTGTAATTATTACTACTAAATAACACATACCTCTTCACGAAGTGTTTTTTTAAAAAAATAATTTAGTAGTTTCTATTAAAATATTGTACAGTATGAAATATGTGTCTTCAAAAAACACGACACCTACCTATCTATTTGGTTTTCAATTTTTCAAGTGAAATGGATTTAAGATCTCGTTTTTATGTCGATTACCTTTAAGTATTAAAAATTCCCTCGAATTATGGCCCAATGTGTATCTACCTATCTAGGATTTGACTAAAACCTACAATTTGCGGCTTAAAACATTAGGTAGGTATTACAAAAAATTGCCGCGAGTTTATGAACTTACCTCATTTTTTGAATGTTTTAAAACTTTTAAATCCGCCTACGCCTACCTCTGATTTGAGATATTAAACATTAAATACAAAATTTTGACTCGAATTTCATCACCGCCATGAGTTACGACTAGTGAATTTCGTGACTATCTCAATTTATGATTGTTTTAAAACGCACCATGAGTCTTTCTGGATCTCCGACGTCTTCGATCGAAAGCCACAACATCGCCAGCGACTTCACATCAAGAAATACTCCGTTCCACGACGACACCACTCCAGGAAACCACCACGACCTGACTCCAGAGACCATATCACCAGTCGACTCCAGCAAGCTCATGTTCGGAGTGGACAGGATCCTATCTGGAGAAACAACTTGCTTGAGAAGACCGAAGCCGCTGCACAGAGGAGGGAGGAAGGATTGCAAGCGAATGCGAGGAGCTCTGAGTTTTCAATACTCTCCTTGATTAAAGGGGCAAGGCAGTATATTAAAGATTCTGCTCAGAAAGCTCCTGGTTCCCAATGCCTTCCTCATTCAGCTCCTTGCTCCGAGTGTGTGACTTCGTTATTCAGATGCTGCAGGCTAGGTTCCACCTTCCCTCGTAGCCAATCTCCAAGTCATGTCTCTTCTCCTAGCTCGTTACAGAGTGGTGTGTCTGCTGGTGTTCCGGTGACGTCGCTGCACCACGGAATGGGTTTTGGCATGCAGAGGTTTATCACGACCTCGCCTAGTGTGGGCGATGGGTTGCAGCTCGGGTTCGGGGTTCATGTCCCGGCTAGCATGAGGCATCTGTCCGTCAGGCAGGTTCCAGGTTAGTAAAAAAAAACATTAAAACGTTTTATTAATTTGTATATATTTTACCTTTAGGATAAGATTTTTAACTATCTTATGAGAGAAAAAATGGTTGAGAAAAGTTTTACCTACCCTAGCAACATCAAAGTCTTAAAGGTAACTTTTTAAAAATAGGTATGAAGGTAGGTAGGTACCATAATAAAACATAGATTACAATTCAACAATATTATTTGGGTACCTAGATATTAATTCATCGTGATAATGATGAATGGTATTAAGAAAAAAACGCACAAGTCAAATATCAGAATTATCATGTCAGCTTTTTTAAGGATATAATTATAGTAGGTATTTTTTTAAATTTTATACAAATTTAATATGCCAAAGTACCTATATAACTATATACCTATTCACATTCATCGTCTTTCAAGATTCACTGTATTTGGTGTATCAATGCAGTGACCTATGCACCATTGATAAGTGGAAAAGTTGTATATATCTACCTGTTAAATTTATACACACATAACTACTAGACATACACATATAAGCAGTAGAGGAAGTTTCTATGTTTTGAAAACATTTCAGGATTACAGTGTCCTGAAAGAATACTTGTGAAATAAGCTAATGTCCGCATAAATCCGCACTAATAATAGTGCAAAGGCACTGCACTGGTACACGAAGTGCAGAGTAGTATCTATCTTGAGTTATTATCTACACGAAGGCAAGATGATCAGCGCGTTACGTTTGGCGCCAGTCCAAGGTATCGCATATGAAATACTTGATTTGAAAAATAACTTTTGTCATTATTCAATAGATTCATCGGGATTCGATTCCGCGACCTCTTCCATGGTACCCCATCGACTAGTCTTGTTATTTTATTTTGATTTCATAGCAAAAAACTGATCATAGGTAGGTAATGTACAAAAATGTATAAAAAATACATACAAAACACACATAACATACCTAAGAGCTCAGTTGTTCGAAATTATTTTTAAAAAAACAAGGAAAGCTACATAATTTTTAAGGTTATATAATTATATATAGGTAGGTATTAAATTTGACACGTGTTATAGTGTAAGGCGCACTTTATACGGGAGTTACAGTTTCTTTTTCAGAAAACTGTACAGTCTGTCAATATACTCGCTAAGGTAGTATCGTATGTTTACACTTAGGAAATTGTTAATATAGCAAATAATGTAAAAATATTATTTGTTTTTTACGTTTTTATAAGTATTCAATATGTCAATATCTACTTAAACGTTTAAATAAAAAACATTGACTGTCAGGTCAGCCAAACGTCGCGCGTCGTGCCGACCATTCAATATTCCATGCAGTTTTCGCTTTATACGGAACAATTTGCTAACTGCACCAGAAACTGTACAATATTCTGTCCCGTATATAATATGCTAATCTAGACAGAAAGCAAAGAAACTAGAAATTAAAACACTTTTAAAAAACCTTTAATTATGTTTAAGGCCTAATTAAAATTGATTAAGATTTGTTTACGACTACCAGTTATTAGTAAATCTCAAACGGGTAAATTTCAATAGAGAGTGTAATAAAGTACCTAAAGTTATTTTATAATAAAATTATGAATATTTGCGACCCCGCTGGGGGCCCCAGGGCTCCAGAGCCCCGAGCCAGGTGCTCGTTATAATATACTCAGCTTGAGAAGAAATAAATTGCTATTTGATTATTAATAATAGATACCTATTAGCCCGCCGTGATGTAAAGGTTAACGCTTTGCATTCATACTGCATTAGGAGATGGTTAAAGAGATTTATTAGGCAGTATTGATTTAGCTTTAGTAGCCCTCCAACCTCTAACCCAGAGGTCGAGAACCATTGAAACGCGAGTATCTTTGTAATACTTATAATTATTTTTGTACTGCATACTGGACACTTCTTACATCTTAGGTATTAACGAATCAAAAACCAAATTAAAAAAAGCGATTTTATTCAGGGTTTTAGGGCTTTGAATTTCAGTTCAATAAAAGGTCTCTTAGGTACCTACTGATCATCCTACCGTCATGTAATAAAATGATCAAGGTAGGTACACTAATGGAGCGAATGAGTGATGAAAGAACGGCTAAAAGAAGTTTAAATACAAGTGTGCCTGGATGTAGAAGCCGAGGAGGGCCGAGAAAGACATGGCATGACAAGTATGACAAGTACTTGAAAGTGGATATGTGAAAAGTCGGAATAATCGGCGAACGTGCATGAGAAGATGTATGAATGTAGATGAAGCAAAGGAAGTCTGTCAGGACAGAGTGGTATGGCGTTCTATCCTCTCTGCCTACCCCTACGGGGAAATGGCGTGATGGTTAGTTAGTTAGTTAGTTAGGTATACTGGACTTGGGGTACGAACGCAGTGCCCTATGCACTATCGGATGCGGATAAGGGAAAGTAGTAGTACCTAGTAAAAGGCTCAAATCGCATTTTAAATAAAATATTGCAGTTGGTAACAAAAATTAAAAAGAAGTAGAGGGGTAAGATGTATTTTCAATGCAAAAATTAATTTATTAGATTGATATCCTATAAAGCATACAAAATTCAACTAATAGAGAAGAGAACCAAATTGAAGCTAAAGGAATAACTAAACTGCATATTTTATACAAGTTTTTCATTATTTTTTTACCACCTTAACAGGCAAGAATTTGCCTGCTAAATTTAGAATAATATGTGACTATATCCAATATAAAATGACGTATCCAGGTTGAGTACCCCTGTTTACGGCCCGTCCGAATACATTACGAGTCTAATCGGAACCTGCTGTGAGGAGGTAGCCATAAATATAATAAGGAGAAATACCTCTACCATTCCTTCTGTACTTCTTGTAGCCACAGTCCATCACACCAGCACAGTATCCCCACTATCGGTCATCACCCATTACTCATAACTCATCAGGTAACTGTCGACATTAACTTCCTACTTACCATCCGTGAACTGGGTTGTTCCCGCTAGCATGAATATCCTTGAAAACGTTATAAATATTTAAAGTATATTTTTACAATTCCAACAATATAAAACACAATGATCAAAAATGTCGTTTTCATTTATAAATTTATGTTTTAAAAACAAGAAATTACGAGTGACTTTTAACGCCCATTATTGGCTAATGACGTCATACCCGTCCATTATAAAAGGCGGGAAATTCATTACGAAGTCAGCGCCCATATTGATGTGACGTCACACCGCATGCGCGCCAAATTGAGGATTTTGCGAGCGATTTGAAAAAGCGCTATTTCAAACCGCGCTGGAAAATTCATATGACATCGTAAAAATAAAAATAAAATTCCCTTGATATTGTAATTTTTCAATCAATTTTTTGAAATAAAAAATAGAAAATCTGAAAGAACCCAATTGTGAGAGAATATTAGGGGAAGTAGAGAGAAAAAAATAAATATTTTTAATTAATAACTTGAGATATAATATTAGGTATGTGTCCATCCATTAAAAAATGTGTCTATGTGAGAGATATTGTCACCTCAGTCACCTAGAATCGAGTCAAAGGGAAAAGCTCGGAAAGTCTCCGCTAAAGTTTCTCAAATAAATGGAAAATTGGTGAAATTTTCAGAGTCTAAGTTCGCCATCCATGGCAATATTGATATTAATATTTTGAATGACAGTAGGTACTATTCACGTTCCTAACTAAGGTATTACATAATACATGGAACAACAAAACTCTTAGTTAACTGGTTAATTTATATCATATTTGGAGTCGAATGTGTAATGTGACTTTTAAATCTGAGCTTTAAAAACATATTTTTTTTAACAACATTAATTTTGAATGTGTACAAATTACTGGATTATACCCATGCTGGGCTAATATCAGATATTATTGATATCCAAACAGAGACTGAGAAACTAGAAACGAATGTGGATTATCTAGGCGTTTACTTGTAATGAGATATTACGAACGCGAGTTCAATATAAACAAGTTAAAAAAAATTGGCATATATGGTTAACAGATGATGGGCGGAATGGGGAATGTTGTAATACATCAAGTGGCCACTTAACCCAGCCAATGATAGGTCACTAGCCCTGTAAACGTCTAGATAATCCACATTCGTTACCAGAGTTTCTCTGTCTCTGTTGGGATATCAATAACATATTTTTTTCTTTCTCGTAAAATCTTTCATAAGTAGGTATATTCAGATAATTGCACAAGTTCTTGTTAAAATTAGGTTTTAGCTTTTGTTTTCTTTATAGATAGTATTAATTTGACTAAATAAATTATATTTGATAACAACTTTTGTGAAAATTTCACGAAAAAAATATCTACTTCTTACTCAATTTTCTCAAAAACTATGGATCAAATAAAAAAATATTATTCTGCAAAATCGACTCCAAATATGACGTAGATTCACTTCTCGCTTGTACATCGTATTTAGTTACACGGTGTATTGCTATAATCATTGTAATCTTTTTCGCTCATATACCTTTACTCTTTATTGAAATAATCAATACAGGAGCTCAATCACAGATAACTATCGACGTAGTTAAAAACGTGCTAACCACGTGCTGACGCTAACCATTTGACCGATCACAATGAACATACGTTCTTACCACGTTCATACCACGGTCGCGTTACCATAGATGAAGGTACAATAAATATCGTGGCTAAACGTCAAATCAAGAAAGTCAACGCGCGTGTCGGATTGTTTATTATGTCGACTGCTTTTCTCAATATTTGGCTTGCCGATCGCCGGCTAAATGTAATACGGCACTCGAGAAATATTGAAAGAAGATATGTGCGAGATTCAACCAATCCTCTTGAAATGAGCGAAGTTGAATTTCGTACGTTATTCAATCTCGGGAAATGGCTCGCGACTTGATGCGCTCGTTTTCTACGCATTTGAGGAGAAAAAAAGTGCGTAGAACGTCTTGAAAAAACGTAAATATTTTGAACTTTGACATTTAATATTAGGTGTTGCCAAGCATCAGGTTAAAATGTGGCAATATTAAAAAATAATCCCGATCGATAACTTTTAACGCATGTTCCATTGTGATCGCGAAAACGTTTAACATCCATGGTAAGAAATCGTTATCACGTCGGTTATTACCGCGTCGATAGTGATCTGTGATCGAGCTACAGATAATCCAATTTACAATGTTTTATGCACGCCATGTTTTCCACAGCAGCAGAAGTGATATATTTAAAAAGATTATAAATTACAAGCATGCAATGCAAAGCTGCCCATTTCCAAAACCGACCAATATACAATACCTATAGTTATAATTCGAACGGGTGGTGGCCCAGCGGTAGTGTCTACCGTCTCTAAGTCCAAATATGCGCTGTTCGAATTTCTAATTTTATAGAAAATAGTATTTACAAATTGAAATATCTACGTAGATTTCTTTGTATTAAAAAATGTGTATACACATATAGATTGTGGATACAGATGTATGTATAAGGCGGTCTACTGGTACAGGTGTAAAGCGACCATGATTATAGTGGTTCTTAATTCAGATCGAAATAAAATTCTATGTAGGCACGTCCAGCTCATAGTAATCTTAAATTAGCAAAATGAAGCTCGTCATTATCTTTGCTGTTAATAGCGTATTATTTAAATAAACCTATCGACTATGTAAGTGTAATACCGCATAATATGGGTATGTCGTTGGCGTTGATTAAAATGTTTAGGAGAGATAAAAATTTAAAGATTTAAAGACAAAAAAGACTTTTGTGAATATTGGTAGGTACCTACCAATATCGTTTTTATCGAAAAAATAAGTAATTATGTAAACATTTTTTCATTTTACATCCCTACAGAGATGAGATAGAATTTTTTCAAAAGCAGGAATATGGATATTCGAGCCTTTACAGGGCTTATGACATTCCATTGGCTGGGTTAAGTGCCCTTGCCAAATTAATTGTACCACCAAATATATTTAGTCAAAGACATAATGTTCCAACAATGTTTAAATATTTAAAAGTATAACCTGTGAAGGGATTACCGTGGAATAGAATCATTTGTCAAAATATGTCTGATAACACATATAAAAATAAATTAGATCACACATATACAACTAGATTCACATCCATGGAGGGATTAATTGTGAAAAAATAAGTACGGGCAGAGAACTTTAGAATATTTAATTCCAAAAATATTTAATATGTTTCCCTATGAATTTGATTATCGTGCAATAATGCTAATAAAATTATTTCTATTCTAAGGGTTTGGTTGGAAGATAGAACTTTTTTATATACTTGCACCATAATTTATATATATTGATTCACCATATGCATTATCTCTATTCCTTTTATGTATATTTTGTGAACTTTTTTATTTTTGTTGTAATTCTATGATAAATTTATTTTTTGCTAATGGCTCCTGATGACAAACGGCAAAATTGCGGTTTATCGGGACGGCATTATTTTTGTTTTTCTAATGTTAGTTTTATTTTCTTAATAAAGAACACTTAAAAAAATAAATATAAAAAAAAGTGGCCACTTCATGTACTACAACATTCCCCATTCCGCTTATTAGCGAATATCCACATCAGGTAACATTTTTAATTTTGTATATATGCTACGAATCGAAAAAACCATTCACCAGCGCGTAACTAGCTCCATCTATGCATTGATATTGAAGTTTAGTATTTATTAGCAAATTACTTCATTTTTGTAATTAAGACTCTGACCGAGTTAAATTAATTACTAGTAATCGCCTTCATATGTAAACGTTACTTTGCATTCTTTCATTGCAAAAGGAACGGTTTTAATTGCAAGTTGAATTTTGGATAACAAAGTCAAGTTATCGAGATAAATTATTGGATGAGTCTCTAGAAAGCAAAATAGCTGTACCTACAATTTAAAAAAAAATACCATTGAGAAATAATGATTTTGGATTGTTTTAGCATAACTCTCAAAATTCAAAGTACCTAGGTACCTACCTAAAACAGCAAACAAATAATGGAAATATTCCGTTTTGCGTTATGAGCGCATAATTTTGGTTTGGCCATAAATCATGTTTGTAGCAATTTGCATACACAGCAGTTTAGCAGCTTGTGCAATATATTAACACCAATCAGACAATGAACATTCGTAAATAAACGCTCACCGATTATAACGGATTGTTTATAAGTTATGTGTAGGTAATTACGAGTTACCTATGTAAGTAGGTATTATTTTTAACCCGCCTCTAACTTTACTTCCGGTCACAATACCATCTAACTTACTATGAGGGCTTTTTTTGTCATAGCGTATTAACACCGGAATAGTCGGTGTTTTTCGCAAGGTTTTATAAAATATAACCAATATGGAAGAAATTGATCTGTCACTTTTACAAAAAACAATCAGTTTTATAATCCTATTCCATCATCTCCTTTTCTTTTACTATCCCCATCCTATCCTTACTCATAACTCTTTATTTTTATTGTCATTTCTTTTATCTATCTACTTTGAATAGTATACATGTGAAAAACTATAATTGGTAATCATGCTTTTCTCAAATATACTACGTTCAATGTATCGATACTGTTGTTTGTCCTATAAATAATAAAAAAACAAAAAAAAAAATAAAAATATGATGAAATTTATTCCGTTATTTATTCTTTCCCCCTTTCCCCTATCCGCCTCCTTTAACTTTTACCACTTATTATGTACTGCAATTGTATATATCGCAATGATAAAAAATGAATATGTTATATTAATTATTAGAACGCATTTTTTATTATACCTATTAGGCACCGAGTGCAGTGAATCTTGATCATTTGTTACGTGAAGGCAAGGTGATCAGTCTTACGCTTAAGCGCCAGTCCAAGGTATCACATATGAATTATTTTATGTGAAAATTACTTTGAAATAAATATTTCATATTGAACCCCATCGGGAGTCTTAAATAAGCTTTCGTAGTTAATTCAAATATCAATAGAGAAGTTGTATTATACAAGGAGTAATAAAGATACAACGTGCCTAAAACACGAAAACTGGTGAATCTACATCATATTTGGAGTCGAATGTGTAAGGTGACTTTTGAATTTGAGCTTGAAATTTTTTTATTTTCTTCTCATAAAAGCTTTCATTAGTACCGAAAATTAAGTAAAATTACACGAATTCATATTAAAATGCTGTTTTTGATTTATTTTTATTTATGGATAGTATCGATTTGACTAAATAAATTATATTTTGCAAAAAAAATATTTAAAAAAAAAATCAACTTCGTACTCAATTTTCTCGAAAACTATGGGTCAACTAAAAAAAAATAATTCTACAAAATTGACTACAAATATTGTGTAGATTCACTGGTTCCCCGCTTGTACATCGAGTTCTGTTACACCATGCACCTATATCTATAGATTCCTCTTTGTTTTAACTTTGACATTAGCTAATGAAATAAAATTGTTTTGTTAACACATAAGTAGCACGGAAATCTCGCTTAGTAGAAAATGAAGACGTTGAAATTATAATTATGATAATAAAATATTCGCTTTGGTTTTAGGCGGGTTTTTATTATATTTCTTGTGCACTTTATACCACTCTGAACTCTGAATCTGTATTCTGTATATCTGACTATCGGGTGAAATATTTTGTACGCTAAACATACAAACATCTCCCCTAACACCATCATAAAATTTAGTCATCTAAACTATTTATAAGAAGATTTACGGAAATAAAAAGACGTAGATAGTTTTTAAGTTATTTTAAAAACTCAAAACAAATTTAAAACTTACATACATAATGTATGTATTATGCTATACTTTCTTAAATACTCTATAAGGTCTTAACCCATTTTTTAGCGTGTAATTTTAATGTGACAAATCACCTTTCAATAAATTAATATATCAAATTGACCTCGTGAGATCGCACATCATGGGTAGCCCAACGTGGTAACCACTACGCTACGGACTAATTCTATTGAAAAAGTGTGTTTTTTAATAAATAAATAATTAATATATAACTGATTAAAGTCAAATAAAAAATACTTGGTACACTTCCACTTTTATTTATTTTGACCAGTTTTTCGCTTTTAGCGCTTTCACCCTGTAACGGGCATCTTCAGACTGGTAACATGTTGTTCAAAATAAATATAAATAGTTTTTACTAAACAAATTTAGATTAAAAAATGAGTTGGAAAAAACAATATGAGAGAAAGAAGAGACGAAATACAAAAACATGTGTTAAATTGCAGTATTATAACAAAGTAGTAATGGGGAACTGGAAGGATAAGTTTTATTATATTGCACAAGAAAAAAAAACAATTTTATATAAGAAATACAGAAAAATATAGGAATTCCACTTATGTCAATGAATATGTGAATATATAATGAATAAAAAATATATAAAAAGGTATCTGCTTAAGTGTTTGATTATTCCTAAGCACTTTGTTTATACCTTTGTGAGTATACCTGTTTTTATGTGGGTGCACAGAGAGAGAAATGAAAGGTACTTACGGTTTCATAGTATCTACACGTTTATTTCACAATATTTAGAAACTAATACAAAGACTTAACTACTAAAACTACTGATTGAAAAGGATTGATGAAAATAGAAAGAATAAAAATTAATCTAATTTGCCACAATTTGGCGGCAAGGAATGCCCGGCAAAAACGACGTCTGTCACGCAGATAGTCGAAACATTTCTCGAAGTTACCCGAGTGTTTTCGGGGGCGCTCGGCTCTGGATCCGCTCGTTTGGCTTCGTGCGCGTGACGTCATTAATTAAGTTAATTAATAAGAATGAGATTGATGGCCGAAATAAAATTCTAGGTTTTTTTATAGATGAACCAAGAGAGATTTAACTACGCCACTGGTTATGCAATACAAATTATGTACGTCATGCATAACACATAACTATCATATATTTTCTCAAGAAGCAAATATACAAGCTGGCCATTCGTCAGCAGAATATAAACATATCTCCTTTGATATATTAACACAAGCCATACACCCTGTATCACCTACGGCTCGGGATATGGTTCAACATACTTTTTATCGATAAATTAACGCAGAATCTGTACACACATTTTCCAATTAATTATATAGTTTTTCAACAAATCGTTATGAGATTAATTACGTAAACATTTTCAAAACAAGAATTCATTTTAATATTGTATCTAAGTACTTTCTTTTGAACTGTTTTCAAACAGTTTATAAATATTTTAGTGGAGGTCTTACATATTTATAAAAAGGAGTTTATTTTAAATAACTTAGAAATTCTAGAAATCAATAAATCTGTAAAGGAAAAACAGAATATAATTAATAATCAAATAAATCTAAGCAATAGTCCCATTTTTAACGTATTTCCCCTCTGAAAGAATCCCCCCCCCTCAAACTCTCTACCCCTATCCGTAGCCCACCCCCTCCCCAATCCATAGTTCCCCACCCCCAGTAATTAGATGCAACTTTGTATTTTATTGTTAGTTTTGTGTTAGCTCTGATGATGGTACGGTGGTACCGAAACTAGTTAGTAATAACTCAAATAGTGTTTTTTATTTAATTTTAAAAAAGTATAAATATATTATTTTGCTGTCTTAAAACATTCGAGAGTGATTTGCCAAAATGGCGAATTTGCATTTGTACCTACCTACTGTTCTTAAATATTAAGGTAAAGGTCGCGTCATGTAAAAAGAACGCTGGCGGTCAAGCTGCGCATTAGCGCACTAGGCGATTATCGCTCTTATTTGGGACGCGGGGTGGGCGGGTCACATGCGCAAACACACCCCCTTCACTTTCTTCCAGCGTTCTTTTTACATGACGCGACTTATACCTTCATGTAATAAAATTCCCTATAGTTCCCTGTTATATGCACCATTGAAAGTGGTAGTAGTAAATAATACTGGATTACATTTCATGTGTGATACCTTGGACTGGTACTGAAGCGTAAGCCTGGTAATCTAACCTTCACTGCGCTTGGTGTACCGATGCAGTGCCCTATGCACCATTGGGTGCGGATAAGGGAAGGTAGTAAGTAGTAGGTAGTATAATGAACGATGACAAAGTGGCGCATTGTCAAAATCTGAAAATTTGCTGAAAATTCGAATGAACTTTCAGAATCCTGAAATCTGTCATTTTCTCGAGTTAACAATATTTTTTCTGCTTTGATCTGTGTTCTAATCTGAATATATTTTAAATATCTGTCGACGTGATCACGCTTCCCCATGCTTCTCATTTCAACGATGGAGTTTCTCACATATAAATAATATATTAAACACAACTCTAGTCGTAAATTTCACTTCGGATAGCCGCTTAATAGATGTAAAATTAGATATACAAATTCTGAACAAAAGTGTTTATTTGTCTGACCAAAGCCATATTGCGTACCAAGCTGCTCACTGCTTACTGCTCAACTTTCCCGCCAACATTATTTCAAATTCCAACGGATATTATTGATTTCCTAAAGAAATCCCGCACCCAATAGATCGGTTTATTTCTTAGAGTAATGACGCGCCAGGCTATAGAGGGGCCCTAACGGTCAAAAACCATTCTATGATTGTCAAACACGAAGTTGGCTATAGTTTTCAGCAAAACAAATGCCAATGTTTTACAAATGCGGCCTTGGCATATCGACAGTAATCAACTGTCACTATCAACAGTAAACATACTTTAATTTACAAATTGATCACCTAAATTAAGAAAAACTGGTAAATAATGTAAATATGTTGATAAAAGGAAAGTTTTCATACAAAATAATACCCATGTTAGGACAATATATGCCAAAATCAATGTAAATCAAAATAATTATTTATCGAAATCAATTACCTGTGAAATGTGACTCCTTTAACACTTTGACACTCTTACTGCTACAAACCAAGCATACTACAATTCACCATTGCCGTTTTTGATGATTAAAATCAGGAAGTATCCACGTTATTTACTAGCAAAGCGACGAAAGTGACGTTACGAAAGTGACGTTACGCGTCTGTTGTCAAACAAATAATAATGGCCGCCAGCAGAGTGAAGTTGTCGCTAACCAAAAATTTGCAACGCCTCCGCTGTATGGTAAACGCGAAAGGGCCTCTCTATAGCCTGGCGCGTCATTACTCTAAGGTTTATTTACTTATTTTTTAATTTATTCATTTTATCTGACTATTGCGCACTTTTAAAGATCATTCATTCAAATGTTAAAACAAAATTCCGCTTTTATAACGCCTGCATCACACCTGTTCTCCTCAATGGCTGCGAATCATGGCACCTAACCAGGGCCCAAAATAGCAGACTTCTGAGTTTTGAGAACAGGTGTTTTAGAAGAATATTAAATGTGCGGTGGTTTGACTTTGTAAGAAACAAAGAAGTGAGTCAACGGACACAGCAACCCTTGGTATCTACTGTTTTCGAGTTGTACTCAGGTTGTAGGTACTACGAGTTTTGTTACTGCATGTTTTTTTTTTTTTTTTTTAAAAAAAGAAACATTTGAGTTCTTATGATATACTCAAATATTTCAATTTTGGAGCTGCTTCAAATAGTCGGAAATACCTGTGCCAGAAAGCAGGAAACAAGTTGTACTGAAGTGGAATTCGAACCTAGAGATTCTAGTCCGGAATCCTCGAATCTACCACTAGACCACAACTCGGTTCATGTATAAATAATATAATTGTTTTTATTTTAATTATCCAATGACAATAAAACATTAATTTAAATAGCAAAAAGATCATTGTGCTGTGCTACTAAAAGAAGGAGAATGACACCACGTAAACGATTGTATGCTTTTAAGGCCTCAAAAACATTTTATTTAGCAATGCAATCAAGTAAAAACTCCGATAAAAATAGTTTTACAAAGTTAAAAATCATCCTATAAAAACTTATTACGCACTGTTAAATTTTGAAAAGATGGATAAAAACTTACGTAAATTTCGAACATATGCTTTTAACGAACTATTTTAATTTCATTGGTGTCATATATTATACCTATCAACCCGTAAGTTTATCCTAATTCTAATAGGTAGGTACTTTTATAATTTAGTACCTACCATAAACACGATGAAGGCGAAAGATTGATTCAATACAATTTGATTTATTTATATTATCAATATAAACAGCAGTCTATCAGAGGGTGCTGGCTTACATATTAAATACCGAGACCTAGATTACTTCGATATGAATTTTGAAATTCTTAGTTTTAACTAAAAAGTCTTCTTATTATGAATAACTAGGTATTTGAGATTTTTTATAATTCACATAATTTCCACCGGAAGCAGATTTAGATGTGAACATTAAACTTAATAAAAATAATAACAACAAATTAAATTTTCGATCGTACAATGCAAGATTGCATACCTATCTATCTAATGCATAATATGATTACTTAGATTAGGTATATTTACATTACAAACAAGAGAAGATTTAAAAAAAATTACTGTCGATTGGACAAAATCATAATATCGCGAAAATTCCATAATTTTTCAGTGATCGAACAAATTTTTCTTTTTTTCAACTATTTAGTTAAGTTTATTGACTTTTTGTGGTGGACTCCACACTCCACACTTAGAAATAATTAATAATTAATTACCATCAGCTCCGATTTACGATTATTTGATTACCTCGGGCTGTTTACATCACTTGAGGCTGATGTATGGGGAAAATATTATCACGTTTTTATGTATTTCTGCGGAAACCCTCACTTCCCGCCCATCCGCCATATTGGACCGATCACCGCGTAATGTCGGTAACAGTTTATAAACATCTACATGGCAACATGTGTTCAAGTGAGTTTAAATTGCCCCAAGAAAAACATTTCAAATGTTTAATGCCGTTTTATTTGGATCGTATTTACGAGACGGCGTAAACTTTCGGCTCTCAATATAAAATATGTGTTATATTATTGTGCTATATACCTACTAGGTACTTTGCATAGGAATCCTTAAAGAAGATAGGATATAAAACTTAATTTGATTTCAACCTTTGCGACCCGATGATATGTATTTACGACAACTCGACTCTTAAAATGAGAAAATCTTTATAAAATATAAACGATATTTCAGAATTTTCGTATTCTTCCGTAATAAAATTGTGAATCACATGAAAGTATTTCAATAAATACCTACTAGTTATCAATTTGCATAGAAGGAAATAAATAATTTGTTGAAAAATCGGGGATAAAATCACACAATTCAATGATTTCCAGAGCTAACATTACAAAAAACATTTTGGGCGTGTTCAAATACTTGTACACAAATCTGGATTTAATCCCAAAACGGGAGTAGGTATATATTTCATTTTATATCCCTATACCTGGCGGCCTCCGTAGCGTAATGGTTAAGACGCTGGACTCACGATACGGAGGTTCCGGGTTCGATTCCCGGTGAGAACTCAAAAAATCAAAAGTGATTTTTCTCAAGCCTGGGTGTTTGTGACGTTGTTCCCCTCTGTAATTGGGCCTCCTGGCCTGTTGAGGTGGTTAAAAAATAAAATAAAAATCCCTACAGAGATGAGGTAGATTTTTTTCAAATTCAGGAATATGAGTATTCAAGCGTTTACAGGGATTTTGACCTGTCATTGGCTGGGTTAAGTGGCCACTTTATGTACTACATTCCCCATTCCGATTCTACCTCATCTCTGTAGGGATATAAAATGAAAAATTGTTACATTTTAACTTTAATAATGGTCAATGAAAAATATTCATGTTTTTACGATTTTTAAATCACATTTTTAAGGTGTATAAAATACATGTCACCATAGCGCGCGGAATCTTTTTTCGTACCGAAAGGCTCCGTAAGGGTAGTATTAACTTACCTACTTACGTACTTACCTAGTTTTTGGTGTGTCTGTTCTGGGTTCTTTATATCGAGTGAACTCTGTATAACATAGTAAGTTATAAAAATACCTGCAATCGTGTTAAAGTTAAAGTGAACTAATATTTTTTTAAACCTTACAATACCTTCAAGCGAAGCATGCTCGGCATCAGTTTAAGAGACCATGTCACTAACGAGATCAGAAGACGGACTAGAATCATAGACGTAATTGCTATCTCCCAGCTAAAGTGGACATGGGCTGGACATGTGGCACGCCAGAGTGAGGACCGATGGATGAAACGCCTGCTTAACTGGAGACCTAGAGCTGCAAGGAGACCAGTAGGAAGACCACCAAGACGATGGACAGACGATGTAAAAAGTACTGCAGGATCCAGGTGGCAGCTCGAAGCCCAGAAGGCAGTGGACCAACATGTCATGAGGGAGGCCTATGTCCAGCAGTGGATGAACAATGGCTGATAATGAAGAAGAAGAAAATAGCTTTCACTTAGCTCTTAGATAGTTTTCTACGAACTTATCCAGTAAACAATGTCATTTCTTAAAGTTCTTAAATAAATGACGTGTTTTACTATTTTTTTTGCCTGTTGCTGATGTTTCGGAGCACATTGCTTACAAACACCGCATAATAACCCAGAAAAGCCGCTTAGGCTTTATTGGAAACAGTAGGTAGGTATTTACAAATTGAAATATATCTGCAAAAATCGAAAGGTCGCACAGATTTCCTTTCTCAAAATAAAAAAAAGCATTATCAGAGTAAGAACGCCGTTACAATATACCTAGTACGTTGTAAAAATTAGTCAAATATTTCTTCTTCTTCTTTTGCCACGTTCGCTCCTATGTGGAGCATGTGGGCATCACTAGATCCCTCCAGGAGACCCTGTCACCAGCCAGCTCTCTCGCCTCCTCCCACGTCAGGCTCGCATCCATCAGCTCCGCCAAATACATCCGTAGGATGGTCATCGACGGTCTGCCAGGACGGTGGGATCCTGCAGACGTAAAGAAGAGGCAGCTCGGGCTCAGGCTCTCCCGAGGCATCCGGATTACATGCCCAAGCCAGGTCCATCGCCGCATCTTCACGACTCCAGTTATTGGAGGTTGCTGCGTCCGTTCCCTAACTTCAGCGTTGGTTATGAAGTCAAACCACCTAATGCCTAGAATCCTTCTCAGACACTTGTTCTCAAAGCTAAACAAGCGAGCATTCTGAGCTTTTGTGAGGTGCCAGGATTCGCATCCATAAAGGAGCACCGGCACAATACAGGAATTAAGAAGTCGGCATTTTATTTTGACCGAGTATAAACTGGAATTCCAGACAGCACGCATCGTGTTAAAGGTTGCTCCAGCAATTCCTAGACGGATTGCGAGTTCCTTGTGCGTGCTGCCATCTTCAGTTATATAAACACCTAAGTACCTATCTGAAGCTGTCAACCTTTTCGATCCTGTGCCCATTGTTGTAAAGGGGATAGTCAGGGTCAGGACATGACTTATTGCACATGAACTGGGTATTTATATTAAGATAGTGATTTCATTGTCAACGTATCGGCAGGCCACGGCTCCCCAGAACGAATGTACAGTTTTATCTACACCTTTCAAATTAACCATCTTAACTTTCATTTATAAAAAAACTTGAAACTTGTAAAATGAAATGAAGAAATCCTTAAAAATTTCAGGAGTCAGGTATTGGATGTCCCTGGCCTGAAACTTTGGCGGTTAACGTGGCCAATAAAAGCTCTCTCGGGAAAACATTTTGTTTGGAATAAATAAAGCTTTATGGCGGTAACCGGATTAATTATACACAAAAAACATTGAGAAGGCTAACATCAAGTTACTACCTACTGCTGAAGAGGGATCCTCATTAGATTATATGTGATGTTTACCAGACGTTGAAGATTAGACCATGGTTAACCTATTATATTTTATGAGTTTTATAGTTACGTAAATAACGATGATAAGTAATAAAAAATCAAAAAAATATTTTTTATCGATTTTTTTCAATAATAAGATTAAATTTTTAATATATAACTAATGATAAATAAAAAAACTTGGTAACTTCCAGGAATTTTGACCAGAGAGCGCTTTCACCCTGTAACGGGCATCTTCAGACTCATCATCGCATAAAATAAATGTGCCCGTTACAGGGTTCCGCTTTAATTTCATAAAAATTTTAAGAATAATATTCTTATAGTTTTTAAGATATCGTTAATTTAATATGTGATGTTTTAAATTACCTACATTCAGAAAACTCCGTAGAATGAATGGTGTTGAAATGCGATCTCTCATATATAGGTGTACAAATGTCGAAATTAGAGCAGAGTGCAAGGCTGAGATAAGCATTACCGACAAAATTAAGAAAGCGCTTTTACGATGGTTTGGTCATGTGGAGCGAATGAGTGATGAAAGAACGGCTAAAATAAGTTTAAATGCAAGTATGCCTGAATGTAGAAGCCGCGGAAGGCCGAGAAAGACATGGCATGACCAAGTGCGACAAGTACTTGAAAGTGGACATGTGAAAAGTCGGAATAACCGGCGTATGTGCATGAGAAGATGTATGAATGTAGAGGAAGCAAAGGAAGTCTGTCAGGACAGAGGGGTATGGCGTTCTATCCTCTCTGCCTACCCCTACGGAGAAATGGCGTGATGGTTAGCTAGTTAGTTAGTTAGTTAATTTAATATGCGATGATTTGAATTAAGTACATTCGGAAAACTCCCACCTGTAGTCGATTAATCATTATTTGTATCTAGGTACTTGTTTTGTTTCTACACTTTTTTCACTTTTCTGCAAAATATTTCTTTAAGTTGTAGGAAAAATAAAGGTTTAAGTAAAAAGAATAGTAACATATTATGTAATATGTAATTTGCCATCAAATATATATATTTAAAAATTAGCCCAAAAACAACAAAAAACAGTAAAAATAGCTTAGATACCTACCTAGTTTTTGGCTACATAATCATCATCATACCATATCCGCTCCCTATGTGGAGCATATGGAATCCACAAACTGCCTCCAGGCCAAGCGATCGGCCGCTAGCTCCCGTGCATCCTCCCAAGTCAAGTCCACGTCCCGCAGCTCTGACGTAAACTGCCGACGAATTGTCAACAGTGGACGACCAGGACGCCGAGAGGACGCCGAGAGACGCCGAGAGGCGCCTCTCGGGAGGCGCACGTAGTATATGGCCTAGCCAGCCGAAACGCCTTCGCCGGATGACAGTAGATACCAAGGGTTGCTGTGTCCGTTGCCTCAACTCTGTGTTCCTTACAAAGTCAACATATAAATAATGTCAAATACGATAATAAATAATAAATAACGTCAAAATAACATTTTAGATAAGTCTAGTAGGTATTATTTACATAATATGTATTTAATTTACATATATGTATGAAAAGTATGTGTATAGGTATAGGTATAGGAAAAGGTTGTTAAGACTAAAAAAAATTATTTTTACATTATTTTATTAAATAAAATAAAAGAATATCGTTACAAATTAGTCTTCCTGTACTGTCAACAAGTTAGATAAGGATCTTTTACTGACTAAATACCATGTCGCGGAGGACAAAATGGTTAAACAAAAAATTATTCAAGTGGGACTTTATTATCTATATGAGTGAAACGCATGGACCTACAAATGCATTTTTTCTGCGATGCAATAAAAAAGACAAAATCCCGGGTGGTAAATGAATATGGGAACATTGTACAACATTTTGTGAATACTTTGTTTCCGAGATCAATAAACAAAGAGATCCGCGGCCACTTGAGATGGTACACGTGTTGTAGTGTTATCTTTGTGGCGACCCACGATATATACAAACATTTGCATTTTTTTTACTTTTTGTTACGCATTTAAAAGTTTTTAAAACATGTAGGTACCTATTATTAGTGTGTGTTATAATCTATCAGTTCTAGATACTTTCTTTTGCCAGTTCAGCCCATGTCCCCTCCCCTCTTTTCCCTAATACCCCCTCCTTTGAGACCCTGACCGCGGATGCGCGGGTGGATGTCTGGGATGGGCCTGGCGAGGCGGGATACCGGTCTCCCACGGGTGGTAGTAATTACAAATAAATAATGATCGGGGCAGAAACTAACATACCCTACTACTGTTAATTTGGGCCGACTCTGGTTGGTTTGGGTGATGGAAACAATGACAATTATAATACATAGCCCGAGACAGTGGTAGGGGCAATGAAATTATTTGTTCGCGTACATAACGTAAATTCATCCGTATTTTTATCACACTAACAATCTTAAAATCGCGGTTTAGCTTGTTGAAAAAATCGGTAGAGTTGGCTGGACTGAAAAAAGACTCAATAGTCTTTAAAGCAGTCTAGGGAAAGGGTGGGGCTTTCATTGTGTGTTAATAAAATTGATTTTGAAAAATAAATTAATGTCTCATTGAAGGTGAATTTTTTTTAAATACTTTATACAATTCTGTTTTACAGGATTAGGTACAATAAATTGTTTGATAGGTAATAAATAATATACACGTTTTATCATCATCATCAATCCATTTCCGTTCCCTATGTGAAGCATATGGATTCCACAAACTGCCTCCAGGCCAAGCGATCGGCCGCCAGCTCCCGTGCATCCTCCCAAGTCAAGTCCACGTCCCGCAGCTCTGACGCAAACTGCCGGCGAATTGACAACAGGACATCCAGGACGCCGAGAACCATGCCTTGAAAAATAGGCAAGCATTGTTAAGGCTTTCGGGAGGCATACGCAATGAATGGCCTAGCCTGCCAAAACGCCTATTAAAATTGCCTTATTAAAAATTTATTATGTACATAGGTACCTATATTTATCAGTTAGGTATCTATCTTGTCCTCATGATGTAGGTAGTGGTTAGCGCGCTGGTCTACCATGCATAAGGTCACGGGTTCGATTCCCGTAATATGAAATATTTATTTAAGCGTATTTTTTCCATAAAAGCATTTCACATTATGTAATAGTCCATTACCGTGGACTGGCTCTGAAGCGTAATTGCGTAATCCTAATCATCTTTTCTTATTGTAATAAATAATCCATATAAATGACACTTCGTGTACCAATGCAGTGCCTTATGCACGCACCGCTTTTGAAATTTAGGTTCTTCTTCGATTAAATTATCACATAGGTATATTTCAAACTACTTAGGTATATATTTTCTACGAAAATGGGGTTCCCAATTTTCAAAAACAGTTATGAATTCTATGGAAAAAATTAACGGGAAGCTCTAATTTGAGTATTTTTTTTCAATAATAACTAGAGATGACATCAAAATAAAAATAATCAGTGATTAAAGAGCACATCAAATTCTAGCGAATTGGCGTGTCCGTTTTTATCTTACTTTTCCGTGAAAAAATAAAAAAACCCATTTTGCGGCCACATTTTCTGATCTATGTTATAAGGATAGGGCAAAATACTAAATTTTTCCAGCATTGGTACCTACGACCCTTAATACCTACCTCATTTCTGTCGTTTAGTTGGTTGGACCTAAAATAATTAGGTATGTCTCACCTTCTGGAAACATAATGACATGTTTTATCTTAAACGGGCCCTTTATTATGTTGTCAATGGAAGAGAAACAGATTGTTTGTGTTAAAGTAAGGAATACTCGCGATCTAAGCGCTTCAAATACGTTTTTCAGCGCATACATTATGGTAGCCATTTTAAAAGAGCGGATGTCTGCTTTATTTTTTATTTATATTGTGTTTACTCCAAATCACAAACGAGATTATAAGGTTTTGGATATCGATCAGAAGCATGTTTGCCATCGTCTTATTTTTTCATAATGTTTTAATTTCCTTAAAGTTTTTTTTAATATGTAAATAAACATTTGAGTTCTTATGATACCTACTCAAATATTTCAATTTCTGGGCTGATTTCAAATAGTTGGAAATAACTGTTCCCAGAAAGCAGGAAACAAGTTGTGCTGGTGTGGGATTCGAACCTAAAAATTCTAATCCGGAATCTGTAAATTAACCATTAGACCACAACTTGGCTTATCAATAATTATTATGCCTCTTGTAGATATTATATCCATGTAGGTATAGATAGGTAGGTGTAGGTACTTACCTAATACGTGTGAAAACATCATTGCCTTAAGACTAGACTCCAGGAGGACTACGTTTGTATGGAGAAGCGGAGCGAGTCACGTGACCACTCTTAAACTTATAAAAATACGGACATCTCCACAATTTCTTTAAAATGTCATGAATACATAATTATAAATAATAAAAACGTTAATTATTGTTTTACCGATTTTTGCAGTGTCACAAGCTACAAATTGAAAGTGAAATTAAGGAGTGCAAAAAAAAAGTTAATTTATGGAAAAAAAAGTAATTTTAAATTAACTCTTGCTTTGTTTTATACAAAATAATGATAATTCAATTCAATTCATAAAAGTATGCTATTTTTCATCAATGTTTTCTTATGACGTTATCACGTAAAATTATCGTCCGTAAACCGACTTCACAGACAACCAAAAGTTTTTTATTATCTTTATTTAACCACTTGTTGAAGCCAGGGGGCTAATAATAGAAGATAACAATATTACAAACACCTAGCATTGAGAAAAATCACTTTTGTTGTATGTGTTCTCATCGGTTCATCATTATACCATATCCGCTCCCTATGTGGAGCATATCGAGTACACAAACTGCCTCCAGGCAAGCGACCGGCCGCCAGCTACCGTGCATACTCCCAAGTCACGTCCACGTCCCGCAGCTCCAACGCAAACTGTCGATGAATTGTCAAAAAGCGGACGTCCAGGGACACCAAGAACCTGATGCCTTGTAAAATAGGCAAGCATGGTTAAGTATGGCCTAGCCAGCCGAAACGCCTTCGCCGGATGACAGTAGATACCAATGGTTGCTGTGTCCGTTGCCTCACCTCTGTGTTCCTTACAAAGTCAAACCACCGCACACCTAATATTCTTCTAAGACACCTTTTCTCAAACTTTATAAGTTGTTTAAAGTTCCCAACTAATTTATAATACGTGTATCTTTGTATAAGTGCTACTATTACTTTCCTATATCTGCACCCAACGGTGCATAGGGCACTGAATCGGTACATCAAGTGCAGTGATTCTTGATCATTTGTTAGTCTTACGTTTCAGCGCCAGTAGGTACATACACATATGAAATATTTTTACGTGAAAATCACATTGAAATAAATATTTCATATTGACTCCACTTGGAATTGAACTATGATGCATGGCAGCCCAACTACACCACGAGGTGATATTTTTTATATTTCCTATATATTTAACAAATTTGTATTATTTTCAGGTGAAAGTATGGTTCCAAAACAGGAGAATGAAATGGCGACATACGAAGGAAGGGAGAGGTTTAGGAACTAAAGATGAAACTATGATCGGGGGAGCAGATTCCTCTACACAAGATAATGAAGAAATCGATGTTGATACGGTCAGTGATTAAGTTACTGAAAAAACTATTGTAAATATTGTGCCTTAGATAGATATTTAAATAATTTATATTAATATTGTAAGAAATAAAATATTTACAAACAATTATAACAATGAAAGTGGCAGTCAAAGCACAGGTAGAGACTATTTTGTTACATTACTTTAACGCCAAAAATGTTTGGAAATTTGTTTAAAACAATTTATTAATTTTCAAAACTCATAAATATATTACAAGATCGTAGATTTTGGTATTTCATCGGAAAACTCTAACAGTAAGTTTTGGCATTTTTTTTACATTGGCAAAGGAGTCCTATAACTCTGCGTTGATGGCCTCATTTCATGGTTTAATTTATCCAATAATTAATTTAATTACTGACATCTCAACAGAGACAGAGCAGCTCCGGACACAAATATGAATTATCTACGTGTTTACAGAGCTTATTAATGCAAGCCCGCCATGAGTATCTACCACCTACCTATAACCCAGTATTTGTAAACATACAAAATATTGTTTCCAATAAACTTTCCTTTACAAATATAGATTTTCAAGATTAGACTGTGACAAGTGTTGGAAGAACCTGGACCTTGGCGTTAGTATCAATACCAATTTTTAAGTGTTTTTATATATACATGGTGTAACAAAACCCGTAGTACAACCGAAAACTGGTGAATCTACATCATATTTGGAGATAGGTGATAGGACAATAGGTGGTGAAGGGACATGGACTGAACTGGCATTTGTGCACGTTTCGTTCCGTAAAAGGAAGTATCTAGAACTAATAGATTGCTTAGTGGGGTAGTCCCGGGGGGGAGACTTGGTGTGCCTTTGCACGGGCGGCCCGTCCCGGGCTGTTTGTGTGTGCGTGCGTGGAGGTCTCAAATTATATCCCATCCCTCAACTCGGTTGTATTGTGTCTTTTGTAAGGATAGGATGGTCTTTGGATAGGTATTGTGATAAGGTACGGCAGGGGACGTATGAAATAGTGTCTGCCAGATAGGATGATAGGATGATGGTGTGAGATGCACACATGCGTTCTGTCCCCTCCCCTCTTTTCCCTAATCCCCCCTCCATTGAGACCCTGACCGCGGATGCACGGGTGGATGTCTGGGATGGGAGGCCTGGCGAGGCGGGATACTGGTCTCCACACGGGTGGTTGTAATTACTAATAAATAATGATCGGGGTAGAAAAACTAACATACCCTACTACTGTTAATTTGGGCCGAATCTGGTTGGTTTGGGTGATGGAAAACAATGACAATTATAATACATAAGCCGAGACAGTGGTAGGGGCAATGAAAACATTTGTTCGCGTACATAATCGTAAATTCATCCGTATTTTTATCACACTAACAATCTTAAAATCGCGGTTTAGCTTGTTGAAAAAATCGGTAGAGTTGGCTGGACTGAAAAAAGACTCAATAGTCTTTTAAAGCAGTCTAGGGAAAGGGTGGGGCTTTCATTGTATCATATTTGGAGTCGAATGTGTAATATGACTTTTTAATCTGAGCTGGAAAATATATTTTTTTTTTTTTTCACAAGTTTTCATAAATATGGCAAATTAAGTGAAATTGCTCAAATTCTTATCAAAACGCGTTTTTGAATTTTGTTTCCTTTATAGATAGTATTAATTTGACTAAATAAATGATATTTGATAACGATTTGCAAAAAAATTTCAACATCTTACTCAATTTTCTCTAAAACTATGGGTCAAATAAAAAAAAAATATTCTACAAAATCGACTCCAAATATGACGTAGATTCACTGGTCTCCCGCTTGTACTTCGAGTTTTGTTACACCACGTATAATATATAAATATATACTTTTCATATGGACTTTGATTAATATAATATTATAAGAGTAAATATAAGTGGATATGAGATCTTTGAATTTTCTCGATAAATTTGAAGATAGGTGCTTGTATTTGTATCAAACTTGTAATATATACATGTGCAGAACTAAAGTATATATTATTATTACGTTCAGATTGGTTTAATTCCTTTGAAATTAAAATTTTAACGGGTGGTGGCCTAGTGGTAGCGTTGCCGTCTTTGAGTACAGAGATCCTCAGTTTGAATCCCCACTCCACCACCACTTGATTCCTATTTACAAGCACAAGCCGCCTAGGCATTGAAAATATCAAATATCATAAGATTGCATAGATTTAAAAAAATTTGAACTTTTTTTATCACCCACAATTTCTTCAAAATAAAAATATTTAATTAATGTTAAATAAAACACATGAAATATAAGCCCATATTTATTATTTGTAGAAATTATTTATAACTAGTACAACGATATATTGCTTTTGTGAAGAAAAAAATTCAGCGAGTGTTTAAAATTTAAAGCGATATAGTTGGCATTTATTAAGATACATTTTACTTCATTACATGGAAGACTCTTTATGCAAAGGATGAGAATATTTTACTATTTAACAATATCAATACCCTACGTGCCAAATAAAGAAAAAAAAACTAAAGCAAATGAAATTGAAAAATGATTGGTTTTTTAACACCAAAATTCATGAAAAATACAATTTAGAGACATTTAGGATTAGATTATACTATAAAATTACATTTCATAACTCGTTATATAATGCTCGTGCAAAAAAAGAAGCTTTTATAAATTTTAAGTTTACATACTTTTATTTGAACTATTGCACTTTTCTCCGAAATACATGGAAGGTTATTAATGTTCATTGTATTTGTATCATGATACTAAATACTTTTCTCAAAATTCAGGTGTTAAATTAGTCTATATTATGGGGTTTAAATTCTGGTTGAATTTTCAGAAGAATAAAATATATTGACCAAGGAGTTTTCTACTATAATAATAATAATGAGGGAAAATAAATTGAGATATTTTGATGTTAAAATTAATCAAAGGAAAGTTAAGTAGGCACATATTTATTTATTTATTAAAAATTTTCATGTACAATTAGCAAGAGTACAAGGGCGGGCTTATTGCTTTTCAATATCTTCCAACCGACCCTTAGTTATTTTAGTGATAGCAATTTATTTTACCGGGCATTGGTGGAAAGACAAGTTTTAAAATTACATTGCTTTGATTTTATCGAAGGAAGGCATTCAACATGAACAATATATCAGGCATTTATTGCTGCTCTTCCTTATCTGCACCCAATGGTGCATAGGGCACTGCATTGTTACACCAAGTGCAGTAATTGTAGTAGAAATAATAATACAATATGTACATGAGGTAAATAAAGTATAGGAACAAATCCTGCAGATTTATTTAAGCATGTTTAACAAGTCGCATTCGTGTTGAATTCATTGCTGCATTCCTAATATTCAGGTGATCTATGTAATTAATTGTGATATAGAGCAATATTGAAAACAAAGGTTACTAAATACAATTTGACAGATAAGAACACTGAAACCCAAAGAAAACCCATGTGAAAGAAATCTCTGCTGGTACGCGAATATATTTTACGCGTAGAATTTGAATTCAAACTTCTTGGAAGAACATATTTTGAACTAAGTAAATTCAGACTAATTTCAAGGTTGTGACTTTTAGTCTTGGAGACCCAAGTAATTGGGTTCTTCCCGATTTTTTATTTTTGATTTCAAAAAATTGATTGAAAAATTACAATATCAAGGGATTTTTAATTTTTTTTTTACGATGTCATATGAATTTTCTAGCGTGGTTTGAAATAACACTTTTTCAAATCGCTCGCAAAATCCTCCATTTGGCGCGCATGCGGTGTGACGTCACAGCAATATAGGCGCTCACTACGGAATGAATTTCACGGTGGACGGGAATGACGTCATTAGCCAATAACGGGCGTTAAAAATTATTAGTATTTTCGTGTTTTTAAAACATAAATTTATAAATGAAAACAAAATTTTTGATCATTGTGTTTTATATCGTTGGAATTGTAAAAATATACTTAAAATATTTATAACGTTTTCAAGGATATTCATGCTATCGGGAAGAACCCTACTTGAATTCAAACTTCTTGGAAGAACATATTTTTAATTAAGTAAACTCAGACTAATTTCATGGTTATGACTTTTAGTCTTGGAAACCCAAGTAATTGAATACGTACCAACTAATAATCCACTAATTTCTTTACTGCATACTTGCTAGTTCCCTGGCCATGATCCCTATCACTATTCCACTTGTCCTGCCTGTCCTCCCCTTCCTGCCGGTTCCCTCCGTTGTAATACTCCCGCTGCCGATTACCCTCCAAGTTCTGACGGCTATCCCAGTCCCGACCGCCCCGGAACCCGCGCCCCCTGTTGTGATAGAATGGCCGCGATTCTCCTCTCCCGCGATAGTTGTACAAATTATTTCTCTTATTAAACTGGCGATTAAAGTTTGGATTGTTGTCGTTCCGATTGTAGGACCAGGCGTCATCGCGATACCCCCTGTAGTACTGTTCGTCCGGTTCATCTCTGTAGTTCCTCTCCGGGTAATATTCCCCTTCTGGCACGGTTCTCACCCGTGGAGGAGAGTTCCTCTCTTCTTGTTCCCAAACTGGAGTCCTCGGCTTGGGTTTCTTTTCCTCACTTTCCCAAACGGGAACCTTTGGTTTCGGGGGTATTTTTCGAGTCGGACTTGTTTCTTTTTCTGAACTTGAATTCTTTCTTTTCCTGATGTGACTTTTTGATGTTGGTACTTCAACAGCTTCGTCCTTATTGCCGCCTTCATTTTCTGGTTTTTTCCTGCAGTAAAATATGTTATCATAATAACAATAGAATGAACTACTAGAAAGAAAAAATATCTAAAGATGTATTAATGACATTGTTACAAACCTTTTATAACTGATTGAGTGGTTTGATGAACCGTCACTCTCATCAGAAGTAGCAGAAAGCTGCTGTTGGTGTCTCATTTCTCTTTGTCTGAAAGTTTACAAGTATTATAGACGAATATATTTATTACAATGTTTAACGTTTGAGTGCCGAGGCGCGCGATCGCGCGCCTCGCCATTCCATAATTTTCTTCGTATTTTATTTCCCTTGTACAAGTTTTTATAAAGGAAACACCGAAAAAATTATTATTTAACAGAAACATTATTAGTTAACAGAAACAGTTATTTTTTCAAGATACGGGTAAAATAATAAAAAAAACAAAAATTTCCTTGGCATTTTAAGTATATATGAGTAAAAAACCTTAGCACTCAAACGGTTAAATTATGTACTTAGGCACCAAAACTTTTTTGCTAGAAGCTCAAATAGGTCTAGTCAAAGAAGAATCCGAGTGCTAGAAATTCCACACTGTAAATCACGACTTGCTCAGAGACATTCACATTTTATTGGCAAAATGGCATTGTCAAATTTTTCATCTTTTAAAAAATTAACACAAAGTTGGATACATAGTGTAAAGGTAGAATCATTCTTACTATAAAGACCATAACAATAACATAATCTACGTCATTTTTTATTTTTTTATTTTATAATTATTTCCCTTCTTCTTCTACCGGTATAAATATACCAATATCTTGTATTCTTTTTTTTTAACTATCTTGTTTACATTATCTGTTATTTTTCCATTTTTACATGACTTTATTTTTCTCTTTTGCCATGTGCATACTGTTTGACTTTCACAGTATACCCACAAACAGGCTATGCCTTATATTATTCATTGATTCGGCGTTAACTTTGTGTGTAGCAACATTGTTAAAAAAAATTATTTGAAATAGTTTTATAAGTGCACCTGATGATGGATAGACCTGCTATACTGAAACTAGTTGTGTAAAAAATTATAATAAACTCGTGTAGTTAAAACACAAAGTAGGCTAGCCTTGGTGGGATTTTTGTTTATTTAAAAAAAAATATATATGTGTTTTTATTGTATTTCTTTGTAAACAAAAAATTTTTCTTTTGAAAACGTAAACAAGACTAGTACTAATATTGAAATGAAGAGAGATTTGCTAATATTGAAACTTACTTTCTTCTGATTTTGATGGCCATTTCTCTCATTTCTTCATCCCGCTCATGCTGCAGTTGTTGCTCCCTTTCCTGCCTCACGGCCTCAGCTTTCATATCAGCCCGCACTGTTACATAACAATATTCTAAATTCAAATATCACACAATATTACACATTCTATACCGTTATAATCATTTAAAAAACTCACGTTGCCTTGATAATTGTGTCTGCATCTTTTTCTTCAATCTTTCCTTTAGAGATATTTTCTCCTTCGAGTACTGTAAAACATTCAATAAACATTTATAACAATATGTTTTATTAACTATCGAGATAATATATCATCACTCACCATTATAGTACTGGGTATGTTCATTTCAAAGTTATTTTTCTAGTTAATTTTTAGTTAATGTTGAAACTGAGTGTGCTAGATAGCTAAATATTATTTAACATACTTATCACTTTAGTTTTCAAACATACTAATAATAAAAATATATATTTTTCCAAAACACGCCAGTTTTAACAGAAAGAGAAAAAAAATCATGTGGAGCAACAATTTTCTGATTTTTTTACCAAATATACATATTATTACAAAATTTAGGTAAATAAATTATGTAATTTCGAAAAATGAAAAATTCTAATCTGAAAAGTAAAAATAAGAAATGCACAAGATGTAAAATCAGAGTGACACATAGAAAACGTGTATTTTATTTTATTAAGTTGAGGTATTTTTATACAAAAATGGTGCTACATAAATTATCCATAATAATAATAATGGCAATATACATGAAGTAACAAAAGTTGTTGACAACCTGAAAACTGGTAAATCTACATCATATTTGAAGTCGAATGAGTATCGCAGATACTTTGTGAGAATGAGGGAATCCACTGTTTTCTAGTATTTTTTTTTCTATAAACTTACTATTTAACTAAACAAAAAAAAAAAATTTAATATTTTTTTACAAGTTATTGATGAAGATACGATTTTTTAAAGTTGCACATTTCAAATACCGCGCTAAATACCACAATGTACTAAACTGCGTCATTTTTGCAGGAGTGACGTCATAAAACGGGTTGTTTTAAGGCCATGGTATTTCTCCAGCCAGTAACAAAACTGTCAAAAATCTATGCAAACTGACGCGGGAAGCACAGATAAAATATACCGTCGACTCATCTGTCATATACTGTTAACAGCTGTTCTAGGGAGACTAAATGGCGGCCATCTTTTTTTGCAATAGAAGCTTGTATTATGTAGATTTTATTCCATATTAAAATGCCATGGAACGCGGCTACGGGGGTTTAAAACGGAAACCGGAAACACTACACTTAGATACAAGGAGTGACGTCATTGTTTAAGATTTTGAAATGAATGCTATTTTCAACATTTTTTATTAATTTTTGCGTGCATTTTTGGGATATTTCATCCCACTTCTAATTTTTAAATATTTCGCGTCTACACGAAAGCATTTTTTAAAATTCAATTCCGGGTAGCAGTGGATTACCTCATTCTAATTAAACTTGCACAAATTCTAATTAAAATGTGGCTTTTTTATTTTGTTTTCTTTATGGATAGTATTAATATGACTAAAATGGTATTTGATAACAATTTGCAAAAAAATTGTATCAAAAAAAAACTTCTTACTCAATTTTCTCAAAAACTATGGGAATTTTTTTTTTAAATCTACAAAAAATCGACTCCAAATGATGTAGATTCACTGGTTTCCCGCTTGTGCATCGAGTTTTGTTACACAGTGTGTATCTGATCTTTTGTAGTTGGCTACAGTAAAATGTCATTGAAAAATAAAACTGCCTAGCAAAATTTTATAATCAAATTTAAACAATATTAATTTTGATTTGGTACCAGTTAAAATTGATGTAAAATAAATTAAGGATAATGTTTTTCATAAAGCATGTTAAATAATTTATACTAGGCAATATCTATATTATATTCTCGTGATATTTTTACGCCATGTTTATCAGAAAATTACTGCATAGTAGTGAAGAGAGCTACATATTACATTGTTACAATACTGAATTTTGCTAAAGTGTGAGAAGATGGAAGGTGATTCTCCATACATTTATGGTGAAACAATACATGTGTGGCTTAACTCTTTTCTCTATGGCTTTTGTTTTCAAAAGGGTTATGGATTAAAACGGTAGGTTAGTAATTTCCTTACACAAAAGTAATGAAATGTTGAAGGATAAATAAGTCCGGAGTTATAAAATGATTTAATTGGTAACAAAATATAAATTAAAAACACTTAGAATTATACAACATTTTGGGTCGTGTTCAAATACTTGTACACAAATCTGGATTTTATCCCAAGACGGGAGTAGGTATATATTTTATTTTTATATCCCTACAGAGATGAGGTAGAATTTTTTCAAATACAGAAATATGGATATTCGAGCGTTTACAGGGCTTATGACCTGTCATTGGCTGGGTTAAGTGGCCACTTCATGTAGTTAGAATGATATTAATTTAATTGAAAATTTAAATTCGGTTATTCTTTTAATCATTTCTATAATTACAAAAAAAACAAGTGCATAGACAAAAATGATTTCTTTTAATCATGGTAAGGAGGGTCTCGTGTTCTAGGGGGGGAAGGTGCTAGAGTTAATGGTGAATGATCAGGGGGTTACAGGACTACAGTACTGCAGTTCAGTAAGTGTAATAATGCTCTGTGAACAGAAACGGCATAGCGCTAGGTGTCCCAATACAAGGATTCTTACTGACTTTGGGAGATGTTCCAGCTTTACGGACTACATTCGTGACTTGGCTCGATTTACTGCCAGTCAACTTTTCTCTAGTTCTGAAACAAAACAAATAAATTAGGCAAGTTAATCCTGCCAGCTTGAGCCAAATATTAGGCAAGTTAATCCTGCCAGCTTGAGCCAAATATTAGGCAAGTTAATCCTGCCAGCTTGAGCCAAATATTAGGCAAGTTAATCCTGCCAGCTTGAGCCAAATATTAGGCAAGTTAATCCTGCCAGCTTGAGCCAAATATTAGGCAAGTTAATCCTGCCAGCTTGAGCCAAATATTAAGCATGCCAGCTTGAGCCAAATATTAGGCAAGTTAATCCTGCCAGCTTGAGCCAAATATTAGGCAAGTTAATCTGCCAGCTTGAGCCAAATATTAGGCAAGTTAATCCTGCCAGCTTGAGCCAAATATTAGGCAAGTTAATCCTGCCAGCTTGAGCCAAATATTAGGCAAGTTAATCCTGCCAGCTTGAGCCAAATATTAGGCAAGTTAAATCTGCCAGCTTGAGCCAAATATTAGCAAATTAATCCTGCCAGCTTGAGCCAAATATTAGGCAAATTTAATCCTGCGGCTTGAGCCAAATATTAGGCAAGTTAATCCTGCCGGCTTGAGCCAAATATTAGGCAAGTTAATCCTGAGCTTGAGCCAAATATTAGGCAAGTTAATCCTGCCGGCTTGAGCCAAATATTAGGCAAGTTAATCCTGCCGGCTTGAGCCAAATATTAGGCAAGTTAATCCTGCCGGCTTGAGCCAAATATTAGGCAAGTTAATTCTGCCAGCTTGAGCTAATTAGATGGAAGGTCGTTTTCCAGTCAAAATTCTTTCAATTTATTTTTCATCTCTTCAAGCAGTTAAATGATGTCAAATGACACATGATATTTATACTTTTAGACTATTCATAAATTACTTACTTCACAGATCTAACCAACATTTTTATCAATTACTACAGAATTTAGCTGATCAAGGATAAAAACGGGCCTTCGTAAGTGGAGTGGACTTGTACGGTACAAATTGAGAAAATACAGAATTTCATCTCTCAAATAATAGTCTCTATAATGTCATGAAGTGTGCAACTAACTAACCATTACGCCTTTCCGAAGGGATAGGCAGAGGATACAATGCCAAACCACCTCCATCGCTTCCTCTACATTCATACATATGCATGTTAACTTGCAGTTTATTTTAGAACTCACATTTTGTGAATATCTAATGTAGAAAGTAAAGAATTCTGGAGTTAAAACTGAGGGTGCAGGATCAGAATTAATGGACTATGTCCTAAATTGCATTGGACGAAATTGCCGTCTCATTTTTTCAACATTTTTGTGTGTATTATTTATTAGCGGGAATAATGATCATATTTAGGGACAACTAACTTGTCAGTGGCGCTGCTGTGACTATCGCTGGAACCTATGGACAGTTCGCTGGACGAAGATCTGGCTCCTTCTCTCTTCCTACCGTAGTAGCGCGGCACTTTGGGTGCGGAGGTGCTACTTGTTGGGTAACCAGTGTTCTGGCTTCTACTCGCACCCGGACGCGACTTGTATCGTCCATCATCACCACTTAAAAGATAATTCATAATGAGAAAAGATACAGATGGCAGTATTATTATTTATAGAGCACGACATATTTCAGAGAATTAGACAGCCTTTTTATATTGTTTTATCTTACTATTAATTTAAAAAAAAATTAAAACCCATTTTGTGGCCACGTTTTTTGTATGCTGCTAATATAGGATAAAACATGTTTTTTTCTAGCCCCAGTAATCCACAAAATTAAGAACTTTTAAGTGTTTCATGATGGATACTAACCTGCCGGAAGATGAATAGCTGCGTTTTCTGGAACGATCCGATGAGGAAGATGGACTCTGGTTTCTAAAAATGAGATATTATATTATATACCCATTTCACTTTATTAATGTGTGGTCTGAATTTTTTTTTTTTTTAGTAAAAAAACTATTGATTAGCAATAAAGCTACAAATAAAAAAAATTCAAATCCAATCAAGTAATAATATAAATCACACGTGGAATTTTTTTATTAGTTGATTAAAACTGATATTTTTATACCTAGTTCTGCTTCTGGATGAGGAATCACTGGACGATCTTGAATGATCTCTTGATTTAGATCTGGAACGTTTTTTAGATTTTGACCTCCCCGGTGATTTAGTCATTGAGCTGGAAGTTGAGGGCGACCTGGATCTCGGCTTGGATCTAGACCTCGACCTTGATCTAGAAACCGACCTCGATCGGGATTTCGATCGAGTTAAAGAACGGCTTGCATTTGACCAAGGAGATAGTGAACGCGACTTCGATTTTTGTGCTCTGTAAGGAGAGAACTCCGACCATCGAGACCTAAAGAAAAACAGGAAGTTCAAGTTACGTTTTAAATAGTAACAACAGAATTGTATAATTCATTAAATTTGGATATTCAGGCTTGAAAAGACATATATAATTACCGTTTAACTGTTGGCTTGGATGGTTCCTTCAAAACGCTTGCATAAGTTTTTTCACTAGGACCAACACTTATATTTGGTTTTTCTGTAATTGTCTGAACTGGTGTTTTTTCTGGAATTAATAAATTTGATATAATTACAATATTTGAAGATTTTTCATGTAAGAAAATAGAAAAGCAACAAAATTGTTATTGATCCTAATGAGGAGTATGAATATAATAGTATATTATAAAGAAAACAAAAAGAAACAAAAAAGGGTGATAAAAACTACAACAAGAAACCTACTACCTATTTTTAAAAATTAAAATGGTTTTCGCTTTCTGGAACTCAATGGTTTAATAATATGTGAAAGAATTTTTTTATTATTTGTAATTAAAAAACATGTAATGATAGATTCAATAATGCTACATATTTTTCGATGGTCATTTTGGTGCCAAAAATAAATTTACTGAGCCGCTCGATCGTAAGAAGGGAAGGAAATGTGCAAAACTAAGAAACTGAGCCTGTGAGAATTCACATCGACAGATAAAGGTAAAAAAAAAAAAAACGCACATCACTAAGCTTCCCCATTACCTGTTTCTTGGATGTCCTCATCGCCCCCGAAGCTGGTGATGAAGGTGATGCGGTCAGGGGGCGCGGGGGGAGACGGGGAGCGTCCCCCCTCCCCCCCGGCCTCCTCCAGCAGCCCCTGCAGCGGCGAGGGGGCGCGGGCTGCGTAGTGCGGCGGACTCACTACACGTAAAGCCAGCCGCTTGTCTCTGGAAATTCAACTTTTTATTTCCAATACCACCCCAAACAAATCGAATTTCGATTCATCTGAGACATAATTTTTCATTTGGTATATTGAAATTTTTTTATTAAATAACCTATGTACTTATGAGTGGCAAATTGTTTGTGGTGTCATAGTAAATTTTTCCTCTTTACGAAGCACTAAGGATTCTAAATACCTGAGATGGGTTCGTTATCCCTCCTCACTTCGTAATGTATTGCTTACTAATATTGTTTCACATACTAAGTGAGGGGAACGGGAGTTACAAAATATCAGAGCACAGTTCATTTACGTGGTGTAATTAAAAGTACAAAAATGAACCGAAGCAAAGCTGGGGAAAAAATTCCAGTTTATTATAAAAATATCAAAATCTTTTTAAACTTAAATCTTAAGAATATAGTCTTACAGGAATTTGGATGATATGTAATTCGTATAGTAAAAAGTAAATATCTTTCTTACTTTTTTAGTGCATAGGTTTAGGTTCTTTTATTTTTGTTAGTATTGCGAACTTTCTTATTTTAAGTGTTGAAGTAAAACTGTATAAATGGATAATAAGCTGTGTAATTCCATAATTGAAGATACGCATAGAAAGTGTTTAAATGTTAATTAGTGTTAGTTTTATGTATGATGTATCTTTGTCGAATTACCGACAGGTGATAAAAATATTGAATTCAGTTACCTGTGTGCTCTTCTTTCTCTTCTACTCTTCCTGCCGGAGAATAGCGCTTTTTCTTTCTCCTCACGTATAAGTTGCTTCT
>JAGVSP010005084.1:0-42565 GCA_022494985.1 Micrasema minimum
TTGATATTTTTTTTCAAGTTCATCTAAACTTTTGAAATTCATCAGCGAAGCAAAACCTACATATTTATACAAATTATTCGATGCCATAAATATTTGCAAGAAATGTGGTGAATGGCGTTTCAGATTTAATCAAGAGTTATATAACGTTATATACCTAAGTATACGAGGAACCTTTCATCACACAATACATACGTAAAGATAGAAAGACTCTGCAGGGAGGGCCATGTAAGGATGGAGGACATCCAACCATCTAAGAGAGGCTGTTTGTTGATTTATTATAAACAGATAGGTTGAGGGAGTATCCGGGAGACCTAAATAATTATTATAAAGTGGTTGGTTTGTATGGAGAAGAACACCTTAAGGCATTCAAAAACTGGAAAGAAGCAGTAGGAGAAGTTTGTTGGAGGCGGCAGGACCCTTAATGGGTTGTAGCGCCAGAGATGACGATGATGATAAATATTGAAGTTATTATCATGTCATTTTTATTATATGTCATTTGAATTATCAGTTATTATCATTTGAGCGTACATGACAGAAAACGGCAGAGTTCAGAAAGAACTGGGAGTGCGGCTTGGAGTAGCGGGCGCCGCATTCAACAGTATGAAAAGCTGTCTGAAGATCGGATATTTACTCGGTTAAAACAAAATGCCGCCTTTATAACTCTTGCATCACACCTGTTCTCCTCTATGGCTGCGAATCGTGGCACCTAACCAGGGCCCAAGACAGCAGACTTCTGAGTTTTGAGTGTTTAGAAGAATTTTAGGTGTGCGGTGGCTTGACTTTGTAAGGAACACAGAGGTAAGGCAACAGACACAGCAACCCTTGGTATCTACTTTCATCTGGCGAAGGCGTTTCGGCTGGCTAGGCCATATAATACGTATGCCTCCCGAGAGCCTTAACCATGCTTGCCTATTTTACAAGGCATCAGGTTCTGTGTAAATTGTACAGTGGAATTGTGAATTGTAAACAGATAACTTATCAAATATGCAGGTCTAATTAGATTCAGGTTTGCCCGGATTCTAATTATTCAATCCTGCACTACTTTTACTTTCCTATACCTCTACGAATTAAATTTCTCTTATAATATGTCGAACTGAGAGCGTATTATATATTTTTTACTGAAAGACACAGAGCTGCGTTTACGTATATATTATATAAGTAAAACAAAATCGTATTTTTAATTATATTTTGTCAGTAAGTGTCGAAGGAAAACTCTGAGAAAAAGTACTGTTTTATATCTTTACATGGTAGGTAGGTACCTACTACATAATAATATTTATTTAGTACTATATAATTTTTACATAGACTAATACACTTAATACATTACACTTTTTTCCCAACTATTCTTATCCTACACTAATATTTCTCACACGTATATTTTTTACACTTAACCCTAAATAAGTTTAAATTTTGTTCATTTTTTTATTTCTTCTGGCATTTCCTCATACATTTTAATGCCCTTACACATGAGACAATTCTGTGACATAGTTTTCTTTTTCTTTCTATCTTATATTTTTTGAACCTATTGTTGCATTTTTATGAAAAAAGTCATTGTTTTTTAATTTATTTTGCAAATATCTTGGAATTATCCCTTTAACAATTTCGTTAATTTCATTAGCAACATTATATTTAATTGGCGACCGAAGATTATTCAATGCGCCTCCATTTTCCTCGTGTTCCTACCTAAACGCAACGTAATTACAAAATTAACAAAACTACTGAATTTAAAACTATTGAAAAACTACAGAAAAACAAAATGAAATTTTTCGATAGTTTCCATAATGTAATCAGTGAAATTCTAATGTATCTACCTATTGTAAAACAATCATATCTTCAGAGCGATGCATGATCCGATAAAAAGAGGATTTTTTTTTTACGTGAGAATCTCAACGAGTCCCTTACTATTTTTTTGCGGGATTTAAAATTGAAAGAGCTGATAATTAGAGGTTTTATATTCCTCTGTATCGGACTACTACTCCTACTTTCCCTTATCCGCACCCAATGGTGCATAGGGCATCGATACACCAAGTGCAGTGTATACTGATCATTTTATTACCTACATGAAGGTAAAATGATCAGTTAAACGCTTCATCATCATCACATCTTCGGTCATCACATATGAAGTAGGTATTAATATGGAAATCACTCATGTAAATAGATATTTCATGTTGATCCCCTACGTGAATCGAACCCGCAACCCCATGCACGGTAGCTAAATGCGCTACCCTGTGCTACGAGGCTTTTCTGAAGAAAAACCTGCAGTTTTATACATTCTTCCTTTATTACGTTGCGGTAAAACATACCATATACGGTGAACAATGGACTACAAAGCAAAACTAGGTACTCGTCGAATCCACTTGCATACGTTGATTTTACCCATAGTTATTTTCACTTTCTTCCAGGAGTCTACCTAGCATAAGAAGAAATGTAAAATGCATCAAAAGTAAATACTTAGGTTTAGGTATTTTGTACTCTCAAAAATCATGTGACGCGTTTACATAATGTAAAGGGCATTATCTCAACTAAGCCAATCAAAAATGTCGATCAAAATGTTTTTATTATGGTGTGAAGCATGCAATAAAAGAAAATCACATTCTTCATAATTATGGCGACGCATATTTTATGTGCAGAAGGTTAATAAATATTTATTTTCAGTTCTACTTAATTATTTTCGATTATTTTTTATTTAAATTTATTTTATTAAACACAACTGTTTTTTGTTTTATACGACTAACGAATCATTTCATTACTTTCAGTAGTAAATATTACTCGTCGTTACTTATACCTCTCTCGTATACGAAATGTAAATATAATATATTTATTATTATGTATGTACCTATTATTCTGGGTTCGATTCCGGTGAGATCACAAAAATCAAAAAATATTTTTAAAGCCTGGGGGCTTGTGATGTTTTCACTATGTTTTTCGGATCTCCTGGCCTATTGAGGTTGTTAAAATAAAAATAATTACTTAAACATCGATTAAAAAAATCTACCATTTCATTATTTTTCAAAAAACGCGTGCAATCGAAAAATATTTCTAATGAATTATGATATTTTTCGATTTTTTGTAGCTCGATTTAAATAATTTCTTGTGAAGTATTTCGTAATGAGAAAACTTTTTTTTTTCAGATGTCAGGACGTCTTTTCTTCTTCTGTTGATGACAAGTGGATGGATTGTACTAGCTACAGCATCTCCCACCATTATTACTAGACCCGAAGAAACCCTTCAATCAAACGATGATAACTTCCTGAATCAATTTTCGCTTCCTGACTTCTCTCAAACCAGTTCGGATATAGACGTCAAAAAGACTATAGAGCAAGTGGAAAGTATATTGAATTCTAATCCAAGTCTTCCTCGACTATCGAAGAAGGAAATTTTGACCCTGTTGAATAATATAACGACAGAGGACAAAATTAAAGAAGAAACTAAACCTGACCACAAAAACGAGGGCTCAAACACTTCTGATGAAAAACCTCTAATGATTGTTTTACCTTTCAAAGCCGGAAATAATCCAAATAAAGACGTAAAAGATTTATTTACAAAGCCTCCAATAACTAGATTCATTAACACAAAGACAAACAAAGCAAAGGGCGAAACTGAAGATACAAAGAAAAACTATTTAAATCATAAATACAAAGACGAGGGAAATTCCGATAAAAGTAAAAATCCGGTACAAGACGATTTTTGGCATGACCAAGCCCAAAAAGTAATGAACGCTTTGAAAAAACCAAATGATAAAAGTAATTTTAATGTAGCGAATGAAGTGCCCTTCAAAAGAATGCCCGAAAGTGTTCATTTCATAGAAGACATTAATGGCGAATCAAGTAAACAATATGACACTCTTTTAAAATTACAATCAAAAGATCAAATTAATTCATCCCCTAAGCCTTTGGTTCCTGAAGATGTAGAAAAGATATTATCGTCTATGAATTCTTACAAAGATAACAGGAACTCTGAAAAAATTCCGTTTAAATATTTAAATGATCCTAAAAATGCGGAAAATGTTTTTATCTCACAATCATCTGTATTATTCGACCAAATACCACAAGAATCATTGTCAGCTTCATCCGATACTTCAGCTTATATGGCTTTCAAACCATTGCCCATAAGCAACGAATATACTGATGGCGAAAATATAAAGCAAGCCGTTGATTTAGACGAAATTTTAAGTAAATATGGTCTTCTAGGATCCGCTGATGAGGAATATCTCCCTTTGCCGCAAATAAGAGATCCAGAAACAAGTAAAAACTATGATTATTTGAAGAATACAGAATTTATTGAAACTGACATCTACCCCGCAGATATGGCAAGTATGCTAACAGAAATGGGTTTAGCAAGAAAGGGTGGAGTTCGCCAATTAACGTATCTTCCCTCAATAGAAACATCAGATACAGACAAAAAAGAAACAAATAAAAAAGGTCCCGAAAGCTTTGTTTTGGGATCGGGTCCCGATCCAATGTCGATTGAAGAGATAAACGATGTTGATAATAAACCAGGGAGTCAAATGACAAAAAGGCAAGAGTCAAGAGTGACAACGACAGTTGAACCGGATGCTGAAATCATACCTGTGGAACTTTTACTTATTAATTCAACAACGATATCTAGCAGCGATAGCGACAAAACTGACAGCAGTGACAGTAACAAATCTAGCAGCAGTGATAGCGACAAAATGGTTGACAGTAAGAAAGAAAGTCCAAGTAGTAGTGAAGCACCGAATTTAGCGGAGTTAGAAGAATCCTTTGGAGCCAGTCCAGCTGATAAAGATCCATCAGAAGCAGAATTGCCGCCACCAAGAAGGAATGGCTTCTATTACATGTTAGATTGGAACTCATTCCTTGAAGTTGGTGACGGAGATACTAAAGTGAACATTAAATTTAATCCTAAGTTGGGAGATCCTCAAAGATTTCTGCCAGTAACAGTGCCTTAAATATGATTTGTAGTGACTTTTTGTGGAAATGGGTTTAGTGAAATAAATAAATGGGTTCAACAATAAGGGTCATCAATGTTTTGTTAAATATAGCCACTTTTAATTTATTTAACGGTTTTGGTTACTCAGCGGATCTTTAATTTCTTTCTATTCAAGTTGAAGCTGGCTATTTTTACAACAACTAAAATATGACCAAGTGGAATATTTTTTGTTGTTTAGAATAATCTATTCTTACAAAAAAGCGGGTTGTCTTTTTAGAAAGTGTAAGTAAATAAAGTTGATATTTTAATTAATTTCGTACACTTTTATCATCTATAATACTATTTACTAAATGTTCAATGTAATAAAAATCGTTAATTTATTTGAAAAATAAGTCAGGTAAAACAGTTACAATGTAAATAAGTTACAATGATTCAATAGGGAAGTGGATTGTCAGCAGCCCTATTAATATTTAATATGTAAATATTAATTGTTTTTTTTATTATATAAGCAAACTTCATTATAATATTATGCACAACATTTTTTTTAAACGTGGGCATAAAATATATGATATGTTATGTTTGTTTTTTATCCATTGTAAATAAGTATAAATGTTTTATTTTGTAAATATAAATATTAAAAAATTCTGCTTTCCTTATAGTATGTAATAATATCAATTATTTAGACTCATCCCGCTAAAAAAACCTTAACTAATACTTTTTCTATGTTATTGGTTAGACAGCCATAAATGAGAAATCAAGCGTTTATAAAAATCTATGGAATAAAAGTGACATAATGACGTTTTTTGACATCGATATGCCGGTAAAATTGTAAGAGAATTGTTGACAAAATGTATAAAAACGCATTTGACGTTTGATAATAATTACTATCGCGCCTATTTAAATAATTGAATTTAAAATCATGAGTTTTTAAGTCACATCTGTCTCAACAGGCAGGTGTTTGTCTTCATACAAATGTTTATATTTACCCAGTGGAACGAGTGAAACAAACACCTTTTATTGATAAGCGGTAGTTGATACTTTGATACATTTTCAGTCGACGTGTGATACCTTCAGTGGTAGTCATTATCATTATTCATTCTTCAGTCAGTGTTCTACAGCGTTGGTTGACTGAAGTATTCAGTCATGTTGGAACAAAATGCCGAGTCTGGGAGGAAAATCGCGCTTATCACTGGTATAACCGGCCAGGTAATTTCTTTATTTATTTAATATAATATTTTTAAATCCGACCATTTAAACTAAATGCCAGTTTTTCCACAATAAAAGCCTTAATCCTAGAAAAAATATTTGTAAAATATAAGTAGCTTTAGATATGATTACTTTAGATCCTTATGTAGACTTAGATATGGTCACGATTAATTCCATGATAAGTACTAATGTATTTTAATTTCCGCTTTTAAAAGTCGCTGCACTCATTGGTAATATAATAATACGAATATGTAAAAGAAAGTACTATTTACATTTCTTTTTTTTCTTGTAAAATCATCTGCTTAGTGTTCAACAACATTGTCTACAAAAAATCGATTCCGCGAGTAACAAAACACTAAATTCAACGCAAAAAAAAACACGCTAAATTCAAACTTTCAAAACTTAAGATATTCATATTTCATCTCACACTAGTAGGTTCCATCAAACCACAGGGATATTTTTGTACTTTGTGCTAAAAATAATTTACTGTTCACCCGTATTCAGTCCTTATTTATTAGGGTAAAATTATTTCTTATGTTAAAATCAAAAAACGATTTTTTTGGTTCTACGTGATTTTATTATCAAGTTAGTGACAATTGTTTCGCCTTGTAAGGGCATTATCAAACTGTGGCGTTGAAACATTTTACATCTTATTTTATACAATATTGGCTTATTAGTTACAGTCACTAATAAGCCAATATTGTATAAAATAAGATGTAAATGTTAGTTACTGTCACTAATAAGCCAATATTGTATAAAATAAGATGTAAATGTTTCAACGCCACAGTTTGATAATGCCCTTACAAGGCGAAACAATTGTCACTAACTTGATAATAAAATCACGTAGAACCAAAAAAATCGTTTTTTGATTTTAACATAAGAAATAATTTTTTACCCTAATAAATAAGGACTGAATACGGGTGAACAGTAAATTATTTTTAGCACAAAGTACAAAAATATCCCTGTGGTTTGATGGAACCTACTAGTGTGAGATGAAATATGAATATCTTAAGTTTTGAAAGTTTGAATTTAGCGTGTTTAGTGACTGTAACTAATAAGCCAATATTGTATAGAATAAGATGTAAATGTTTCAACGCCACAGTTTGATAATGCCCTTACAAGGCGAAACAATTGTCACTAACTTGATAATAAAATCACGTAGAACCAAAGCATAAAGTTTACAGCTATTTTGTTGCATACCTAATTCAATTTGACACAGAATTAGACCATACTAGATTGCAATATTTGCAATATTTACTTATTGTACCTGCCTATTTAATGAAGCAAAAAATAAACAAAATTTACTTTTAATCTGAATTTAAAAAATAAGATTTCTAATTTCTAGGTTTACCAAAAGTTGGTAAATATTTTATGCCTATTCATTATAAGTATTATTGGATTGTATGTATGTACTTGTATCGTCTACGTACATAAATGAATTTTTTGCGATTTTTCAAAATGAAATTAAAAAACCCTTTAAGTAATTTCTTAAATTGTTTGTAATTATACTCAATATCAAAAATTTCATACCAAATAAGGATCGAATTCTAAGAAGAACTGTGTATACTTATAAGATACTCCCTGGAGTAGATTTTTTTACAATTTTATGATCATTAATTTATTTATAAATATTTTTTATTTTCACTTTCATTACAGTTTGTATTTCACAATGTATTTCATTAAAAACTACTTTTAGTTTTCAGTTCAAATGAACAGAGTTGAAATGGTTTAACTTTTAAATAAAAGTTAATTATATTAATGTGTAATATTTATTAATAAGAAAACCAATCAATTCTAGTGTACAAAAACAAAAATGATTATTATACTATATTATGGAATAAAAATTCTCGCAGGATGGATCATATTTAGCGGAGTTCCTCCTGGATAAAGGGTATGAGGTCCACGGAGTGATCCGGCGCTCCAGCACCTTCAACACTGGGAGGATCCAGCATCTGTACGAGGACCCGGCCAGCCACCGACAGGGGAGGATGAAGCTCCACTACGGAGACATGACTGATGGGAGCTGCCTGGTCTCCATCATAGCTCAGGTGACTTACCAATATAAATCTAATTTAAAAACTGGCTGATTTAATCCACTTTATATTTGAGGACCAATAACCAGTTTTACTGTTTCCACGGCATCTTCAGACTAGTGGTTTTTTCAAGTCGGTTACACTATAGGGAACGGAATTTAAATGGGTGGGTGGGTTCTAAGTATTTATAGTCTGTTTGTATTTAAAAATAATGTTATTTTTGGCTAATGGTTGCAATTAATAATTATTATGGTTATACCTTTTCCAAGCGTTTATTTGACTTTTGACAGATCGATTATGTGTCGTTTAGGGATGTCCTAATGCGTTATCGAATCGATTTCTCATAAAAATCGACTTTACTTATGAAGAAGTTTTAATCAATTTAACACATTTATATTTTGTTTTTGCTCAAAATTTTGTAGTTTATAAACATATCCAGACGTTTAAAGCAGAGTTTATATTACGAAAGCGCTGTCGTAAAACTTTTTTTTTTTTTTAACAGTCTTAATTCAATAAAAAATATTACAAAAAATACATAATTCTTTACAAAAACTTTAAAAACTTTAAATACAGTCCCGATAAACTCCTTAATTGGAGTTTGTCATCGGGTGCAGGAGCTACAGAAAACCCAAATACGCATAGGACTATTTTATTGTCGTAATGTAAATTGAGAAATTCTGTGTCGCGACAAACAAAGAAAAAAAAACAATAGGATTTAATTTAAATCACATTTTATATTTTTTCATGGAAAAAATCAACTTGAATAATCTTCGTTGCATAAGTAGGCTCGATAAACATCGATATCGATAAATATCGGAGCTAAAGAACATGTGCTTCACTATCGTAAAGACAAAAACATAAAGTATTTCATTTTTCGGTCTATGGTTGCCTGTCAATAATTACGGAACTTTATAGGTGCCCATCTGTCAAAAGTAAAATAAACGCTTGGAAGAGATATGATGTACACTTGTACACACTTGTACGACCAAGTAAATGTTTATCCCATTATATCATTTTAAAAATTCAGGCTTCATAGCTCTAGTTTAAGGTTACTTAGAATTTTAGTCAATTATTTTGATTTATATTTTTTATTGACATTACTTTGTGGAATCACATGATTAAATTATCTGTGTATAACTAATTAGTTAACTGTCAGTCTGAAGATGCCCGTTACAGGGTGAAAGCGCTAACTGGTCAAATAAATAAAAGTGGAAGTGTACCAAGTATTTCTATTTAACTTTAATTAGTTATATACAAATAAGTTAATTATTTAATTACACGATTATGATATTTATGTTCGAAATGAAGTATTCATAAGAAAATACATAAATCGTGTCATTAATTGTTTAGGCATTCAAAGGTATAGACTCCAAATAAACTACTAAATCATTGCGTGAATGACATAAATGTAATGTGTTTGATTAATTTCACGCCATGAGCAGCTGTTGGTCTATTTTGTTTTGTTAACAAGCATTACAAATTGCTACACACGTTACTGTGGTTATCAAATGGCGGCCTCCGTAGCGTAATGAGCTAAGATCCTAGACTCACGATACAGAGGCTCCGGGTTCGATTCCCGGTGAGAACACAAAAATAAAAAAAGGGATTTTTCTCAAGCCTGGGTGTTTGTGCGTTGTTCCCTCTGTTATTGGGCCTCCTGGCCTGTTAAATAAATATTTAAAAAAATTCTCATCTTGTACAGTCCCATGCAACACTATGGCGTTTTATTTTTTGGCAATATTCATAAAAGTATTTGTACTTGAAATAGGTTTATTAGTGTTTCTAAAGTCCGCGTTCTGCAATTGTTACTGTAACATCTTACACTACGTACATAATAATATGTATTTTAACACAAATAACTTAAATTTATAATTAGGTTAAAAAATACAGGTAATAGTTGAATAAAAAGTCAACAAAGTAATCTTTTAGCACCAGGCAAAATATCACAACATAAAATACTATTTTATTTTCCTGTTTGTAAGACGATAATAAAAAAAAAGCGTATTAATTTCGTTTATAATATGTACATTGTACATATTACATAATGTGAAGAATGCACGCACTGGCTAACAGTATACTAACATCATTGATGTTTTCAACACAAATCTAGTGCATTTTAGGGAACAGTGTCTGGATGCCATCTCTGGCGGTAATGAATAGCTACCTACTGTGTAATAATTTAAAAATGTCCATGTAAAAGCCCTATGGGCGTAAAAACAATAAAATAAATCAATAAAATAAAAGATATTATAAGACTGTATTATATATTTCCTGGGATGCTAGTTTTTGTATTGCACAAACTGTTTCCCCGTTTTTGTAAACATTTTAAAGTCAGCCGAATTTGAATCCAATTAATGCTTAATAATTATCTTGTTAAATTTATTTTTTAGCTTGTATTTCCCCGTTAAATAAAGTTCAGTTAGCTGCATTTACTAAAGTGATATCCAATTTGTTCTTTTAAATTGAATACATAAATATTTGCTATGTCTTTTCAGGTTCGTCCGACGGAGGTGTATAACCTCGCAGCTCAGAGCCACGTGAAAGTGTCCTTCGAGCTGGGCGAGTACACGGCTCAGGTAGACGGGCTGGGAACGCTGCGACTCCTGGATGCTCTGAAGGCCACCGGAGTCAGCGCCAAGTTCTACCAGCCTCCACCTCGGAGCTGTACGGAAGCGCCCCGCACCGCAGTCGGAGACCACACCGTTTTACCCTCGATCACCTTACGGTAGTTATGGCAATTTTTACATATCCATTTTTTTTTAATTTAAAGGAGGTTTGAAAAATGTGTTAGCAAAACAAAATGTGTCACAGTGTATTTTTTACAAATAAATAGAACTTTATTTAATATATGTATACTTTATGATAAGGGCATTATTTTATTAGATTGATTTAACATAAATTTATGACAGAATAAACAATAGGTGAATTGTTAAGATTGGTACGGTACGTGACGTTTTTATGGAGCAGTGTTATAGAGTTTTTATCGGGAATTATTGTAATATGGTTTTTATAAATCAGAGTTATATAAATCAAAACATTTTTATTTATCTTTAGCCTGTGCCAAGATGTTTGCTTACTGGATAGTAGTAAACTATAGAGAAGCGTACGGAATGCACGCATCAAATGGAATCCTCTTCAATCACGAGTCCCCCAGAAGAGGCGAGAGCTTCGTCACTAGGAAAATAACCCGAGGCGTGGCCAAAATCAGTCTCGGCCTGATGTCACATCTGGAACTCGGAAATCTCGACAGTCAACGTGACTGGGGACATGCTAAGGATTATGTAGAGGTAAAAGATTGAATTAATTTCACAATTTCACATTTCATTTATTTTTACTAATAATAATAAAGATACCAAGACATATATATGTCGATACTGCAATACCGTGTAATTATTCATTGGATTTTTTGTAGAGACACTCAATAACCTTTGTATTAATGGATTAATTACGATTTTAAAATAACTAAAAATACAACTGAAATATTGTAAATATTCACATAGTAAAAATATTCATATAATTTCAAAGTAAGACTGAACACATGGAGTGGGTAAGCCTATTTAGATAGAAGCCGCACATACTGTTTATTTAAGTAAATATTATGCACGTTAAATGTAAATGTAATATTTAAGTTGTTGTTCATAAGTTTGCCAGGACAGAGTGGTGTGGTGTTATCCTCTCTGCCTACCCCTTCGGCGAAATGGTGTGATGCTTCGTTAGTTTATATTTTAAAATAATACTTTATGTATTTTATTTATTCAGAACAGCTTTTTGTTTAAAAAATGAAAAATAAGTATAAAAAAATAATAAAACCGATGATTTTAAAATTTTGCTGTCGTAATTCTTAATAAAATGATTCACCATTCTTATTGCTCTGTTTATTTCGTAATAAGCTATTTTAATATTTAAATATGTTAAGGTTGTCAGCATTTCTGTCTGTTTGTTAATTTAAACAAAAAACACATGTTTTAAATTATTACAGTAGAATAATATTTACAGGATATTTACTCGCTATTCAGCGAATACAAAAGAGGTCTGTAATCTAATACACTTCCTCCACATTCATACATCTCATCCATTCAGGTTGATTATTCCGACTTTTCACACAACCACTCTCAAATATTTATTATGCTTGATCATGTCTTTCTCGTCCTTCCTCGACTTCTACACCTGGCTCAATCGCATCATAAATTCTATTTTTTTTAAAGAAAAAACCTGTGCAATCTTCAATATTTACTAATTTCAATTTGTAAATACTATTTTCAATGAAGCCTAAGCAGCTTGTGCTTGAATTTAGGAATCGAATCGCGGCGAAGATCTAAAAATCAAACTAGTCTAAAGACACAAAGACCACGACAGTACCACTGGGCCACCGCCTGTTCACTAAACGTTTTTTCCCATTATTTCCTAATTTTTTTATTCCATAATTTCATAATAATTAATGGTGCCTTAAAGTCGGTAGTATCTGATAAGTGCTTATCAAAAGAGGCTAAATTGGCAGTGCACAATGGAGTTCTGGTACCAACACTTATGTATGGAAGCGAAGTATGGAGTTAAAAAAATAAGGATGAAAGTAGATTGAATGCAGTTGAAATGCGATCTCTCAGGCGAATGTGTGGTAAAACTATGTATGATAGGTGCACTAATGTTGAAATTAGAGTAGAATGCAAGGCTGAGCTGCATTATCGACAAAATTAAGAAAGGTCTTTTACGTTGGTTCGGTCATGTAGAGCGAATGGATGATGAAAGAACGGCTAAAAAAATATATGATGCGACTGTCCCTGGATGTAGAAGTCGAGGAAGCCGAGAAAGACATGGCATGATCAAGTAAAACAAGTGCTTTGAAAGTGGGCATGTAAGAAGTCGGAATAATCAACGTGCATGCATGAGAAGATGTATGAATGTGGAGGAAGCAAGAGAAGTATGCCAAGACAGAGTGGTGTGGCGTTCTATCCTCTCTGCCTACCCCTTCGGTGAAATGGCGTGATGGTTAGTTAGTTAGTTTTAATTTCTCATTTTTGCATAAGGATGTACGATAATATTTGTTGCATCCTTTGTTTTTGCCAGGCGATGTGGATAATGCTTCAGCAGGACACTCCGGGTGACTACGTCATAGCCACGGGCAAGACGAGGTCCGTGCGAGAGTTTGTGGAGGCGGCCTTCGGCCACGTCGGGATCCAGATCCGCTGGGAGGGGGCGGGGGTTGACGAGCTCGGCCTCAACGCCGCCACCGGCCACGTCCTCATCAAGGTCAACCCCAAGTACTTCCGACCCACCGAAGTGGTAAGTCTAATCTTCAAAGATTCTAGGTCTCCCTAGAACGGGCCATCATAGTAATGAAAATGTTGTAATGATCACTGAAAATTTTTTGACAATATGCAACAAAATGCCCTATTTCCATACTAATGCCCACTTTATATGAGACAGTTTCTTGTTCAGAAAACTACACAGTTTCTTGTTCAGAAAACTGTGCAGTCTGTCAAACTTCTGTCAAAAGACACGCTAAATATGTGTATTTTTGAAACGCGATTGTAAGTTATTATCGTATGTTTGCTCTCAGGAAATTGTATATTTAGCTAATTATGTATATATGTTATTGTTTTTTTACGTATTTAAAAGCATACAATAAACCAATGTCTATTTAAACGTTTACATAAAAAACATTGACTGTCATGTCAGCTTAAATCTGACACTAGCACACAGTTTTTCATGCAGTTTTACCTTTATACGGGACCGTTTTCAGACTGCACAGAAAACTGTGTAGTAAACTGCGCCATATAAAGATAGCTTAAGACCACTTTAAAAATTCAAATGTACGATTGTGATATTATATCAAAATGATGTAAGCACATTATTTCTTACTCAAAACAAATTTTCTTTCGTATTAGTTTTACAAGCCTTTTGAAATTTGCATGATGTTTCCATATAAAAATAAGCCATCAATTTGTGTTATTATATTCCCAAATATTTGAATTTTGATGCTATTTTCAAATAGTCGTAAATAATTTGGCCAGTAAACAAGTTAAGGTGGGGGATTTAAACCTATGGATTCTAATCTGGGTTCGGGACTACCGGTTCTATCATCAGACCACAATCCGGGTAAACCCGTTTGTTTGATACTCAAATATGTGTTATAAAATATGTCATAATATGAATGTCGCCAAAGTTAAAAGTGACGCAGGAAAAGGGTTGTTTTTACCCATACAAGCAATATATTTTTATACCGTGTTTTGCTAACTATCTTTATGTGTTCTTGATATTATTTTTTTTTTATTTTATTTCATTACAACCTAGAACCCAGAGGCTAGAGGATCTAAAATAAATATGATGCAATAATGTTATATAAAAAAAATATTACATTACACTTTGATTGAATTTACTCTGAATCAACTAAAACATTATATTTACTTTATGCATGTAGAATTATTATTTTTAAATTGTAAAATTCGTTCTCAGCACAGGGCACCCTAGGAAGGACCAATAATTATTCATCTTAAATATCTTTCATGCAAATAAATAAAATAAGTCTAAGTACTCTTTTTCCCTTCTGTAACTGATTCTGTTGAAATGAATATAATTTTTTCTCCAGGATCTTCTATTGGGCGACGCATCAAAGGCTGAGAAAGTGTTCGGCTGGAAACCTAAAGTGACATTTGCCGAACTTGTAAAAGACATGATGGAATCTGACATAGAACTAATGAAAAAAAACCCCCAAGCATAACTCCACAAGTGCAATAAACCCTCGACTCTAATGGCCAGTCCAATATTTATATTTTTGTAAAAAAAAAATTGTCTATCATAAAAAGATTAAAATATTTCAATTGACTTCTGACTGGGAATAAATGATTGATAGTGCAAAAAACCTTCAGTCTGCGAAGATTGTTTGTTATCTTCTTACTTGAATTTATTATTTTATTTCACCAATTATTTAATTTGTACGCAGTATTGCATTTTCACAAATGGGTTAATCATTTTTACATCCCATCGTAAAAATGTCTTTACTAATAGCTAATAGTTGGTTATTGATTAACTAAATAACTCATGTGATTCTGACACTCCACAATATCAAATATTTCAATAGGAAAAAATCTAATTTTACACTGTGTAATTGTAATAAAAATTCACCGCTGTCAATAAATTATAAAATCTATTTTTGTTTCCTTAGAAAATTAAGTATGAATGAGTTTATTTATAAATCAACAATACATAATTTTTTTAAATGCAATATATTTTTTATAATTATTTTGTCCAACGTTCAAATGATTTATTAAGTGTTATGGTAATCATTCCTGTAACTAGTTCATAATTTTATGATAATGTGATAAGTGTGTATTATATATGATTAAAGGAAAGTAAATAGTAATTTGTATTACTCTATTGACTATCGAAGAGCTATACACAGCTATATTATTTTAGTGTTGATGATTTTTGCTACAATTCACACTTTATTTTTAGTGTAAGTATTATAGGTATGTTATTTTATACATCATAATGCTGTGTATCTTCAATATTTTTATATAATTTGAAACAAAGTGTTTTTATTTCATAATGCAAAATGAGTGCTTTAAACAATAAACTTCATTTTCCTTCCGTCTTTAAAATGATGCACCCGCCATGATGTGATTTATTTATATGCATAGATTTTATACCAATAGCTTGTGTGAAAATAGTGATTACTGGATAAAATTGGTCTGATGCGTAAATTTGTGGGTCCTACAAAATTTGATAGCAGAAAAAAAACAGCATTTCTCAAATGCAATGCTTAAGTGCGAATGCGATGTGTAAGTGAACTACTTATGCTGTTCAATGGAGTCTGCACTTCTTTATTTTATAACTATATAATTTTTGTAATTTAATTACTCTGTGTATATAATATTATTTAAGTGGTAAATTATTACTTACTTTTATTTATTTGAATGTGGTTAAACCCTTATTTTTATTACTTTTCCAATACTTTTAAAGTAATCTTTTAGATGTTGCAGTTCAATTTCAGTATTCTTGTCTTTTAACAATATTACAAATAACTATTTTATACTATTTAGACCAGGGATGATGGCACAAGGTTGATGTAAAATGCATAACATGCTTTTGATATTTTCTTACAATCAGAATGCATTTTTTCAAATTCCATATAATGAAAAAGAGTTTCCTTAAATTTTCTGTGCATTTTTTACTTATTATGTTAACCAATAAATATATTTTTTTATAAAAAAAGAATGTTTATTTCCTTGACAACTTCTGTAGGCTAAGCAGGTTGATCGCCGATTTTTGTGATAAGGAGACTTCGCCAGATGCCAATACTCTCTCACGCAGAGCCTAAACTGCAATAAAATTAAAAACACTATTTGCTTAACTCTACCAAGAGGGCCATGGTATTGGCGATATAGGGAACTTTGCCAACATGAGGTCTGCAGGTACAGTAAACCCATTAATGTGGTTTAGGCTATTTAGAATTTTCACTATTCAGCCAGCAACTGTCGTGGCTAGTCTTCATCCTTTCATCACAACTGGGATATTTCATAAAAAGCCCTGTTTTTAGTAACCATGTCACTCACATCTATGTGTTCAGTTTCTAATCACCAATGTTTCCACAAATCCAATCAAAGTTACCAAGTCAAATAAAATTATCTTTTTTGTGTATTGTATTTTATTCAAAATATTAATTTCATACATTATTTACAAAGTAAAAATAATTTTTTCAACACTCATAGTAAGAAGTGCATAAAATTCTGGTTTATTAATATGATGTTAGTATATTATTTCATCATCTAAATCAGGGATGGAGAAGCTTCTTAAGCCTGAGTGCCAAAATTCATGCCATGGAAATAAAAATGCATCAAATGTTTGTGTAACTTCAGAGTTTTAATATAAACAAAGCATTAATACATCGAAAAAAAAACATTAAGTTCTTATTAATGGCAAAGTAAAATAAATTTATAAAAATAGAATAAAATGTAGAACCTTTCATTATTAGTGAGATTTTTGTTGTTGGATGCCAAATTTTTTATATCGGGTTCAAAGCTGGTAGATTTTAATAAAATACAAGCAGTAGTACTTTCGTTTGTAAGTCTACTTCTTATGTCTGATTTAATAAAGTTCATTGAAGAAAATAATGATTCACTTTCAATTTTGGCAAACACTTTCCAACATTTCGGCCGGTATCTCACGAATAAATGCTTCAATGTTGTCTTCCAATGCGTCAATCGAAGCTGGCTTGTTAGTAAAGACATGAGCCTTAACATAGCCCCACAAAAAATAATCTAAAGGCGTTAAATCGCACGATCTAGGCGGCCAATTGACCTTGCCTCTAAATAATAAACTGTTTACCGAACTTAACATTTTATTTAATGGATGGACCATTTGAGGCGCAGCCGCGGTCAACATTTGAATGAAGTTATCTTCAAACATTAAATTATATGGACCGTACTATCGATTCAAATAAAGATTTCATGCATTTTTCTGAATTTTATGTGTTTTTTTTTAAAAACATTTCCGATAGCTACTAAAAAATCACCCTGTATAGGGTGTATATATATGTATATATTGGTATTTTGTATGTTTTTACAACTTAAAGAAATATATTAATATTAATACCCAAATGTATTACATATTTGAAAACTTAATAAATGTAGGTACATATTTTAATGTAATATAAATGCCCATCGGGCGTATATGTACAGATAAATAAATAAATTCAAATTAACAATTTACATGTTGACATTTTTATATTGTAACAAATTGTACAATACATAGATCATTTTTGCAAAATCAACATATTTTACAAAAATACAGAAACATTTTGAGATGAGGTATAGAAATAAAACAGGATCTACATTAGCATCATATATAATGACCAAATAAGTAATTAATATGACTAATAACCTATTTTAAATATATTTTTAAGAAATTATATATTAGTTATTGATAATTGATAATAATCATTTTCAATACAATACAATACAATTTTAAAAAAACAAACAATTAATTTATAAATTATTTATCATAAAGTGAACACAAAAAAACTGAAATTTAACAAATTTAGAATTGAAATAACGTGAAGAAAAAACCAATTACAAAAACTTAATGAACCAACATCATTTTTCTAGAACTTTCTAATAATACACATGAAAGACAAATGTAAATATAAACTATTCATATAAATTAAATTAGAAATTATCATTATAATATGTTTATTTGTACACAAAGGTAAGAAGACAAAATATGGCTATAATTATAAGACAATATTTAAAAGATTCTCTATTCAGATTTTGATCTTTTTAAAAGCTAAGCATTGTGTGGTCTCGATGTTAAAAAGAGAAATCTTTTTTAATTGCCCTGTTCTGTGAAGCAATAAAAATAAGTATCATTTTGTTAATGAAACATAGCCTTATAATTTGCAGGAAGGTGTCAGAGTATAAAAACTATAGCTAATTTATTACGTAAGACGTACATAACATTTTTGTGTGGTGTAATTTAGACAAGGCAGTAAAACATTTATTTATGTACTTAATACAGACTCTTTGGTATATTATATGTTAAGGCCTTCCTGCAGAACATTACAATACTGTTCCAGGTGGAGGTAGACTGTCCACATGCGAGCCATGCCCTGGAGTCGGGCAGTATCGAGCAGTGCCTTATACACCACTTGTAATGTAATGGAATGGAAACATTAAAAATATACATCTAAAAGAATGAAATGAAGTTTACAGAAATGATGCAAGTACTTTTGTATTTGAGTTCCATTCATAAAATGGAGTTATTTTAACCCCTTACCGCATACAGGACCCATATCTGACCTGAACGTATAAATATTTTCATTAATTATTTTAAATACATTCCTATATTTAGCAATGCCTCATCTAACAATATAAAACACAATGATCAAAAATTTTTTTTTCATTTATAAATTTATGTTTTAGAAACATGAAATTACGAATGATTTTTAAACCCTTTATTGGCTAATGACGTCATTCCCGTCCACCGTGAAAGGCGTGAAATTCATTCCGTAGTGAGCGCCTATATTGCTGTGACGTCACACTTAAATGCGCGCCAAATGGAGGATTTTGCGAGCGATTTGAAAAAAGCGCTATTTCAAACCGCGCTAGAAAATTCTTAAACATCGTAAAAAAAATTTTCAAATTCCCTTGATATTGTAATTTTTCAATCAATTTTTTAAAATAAAAAATAAAAAATCGGGAAGAACCCAATTCAGGGTTCAATATTCTAGTATGTTAAATACAAGTACCTTGAAGTTCTGCCTGTGTTGGCAGAGTTTTAGGTGTTATGTATACTACCCAGCCAGGTAGGTATGGGTGGGCAGTCTTCAACGCTTTCACCATCTCAAAATTGTACCGAATTTCAAAATCATTGTCCTTCAATATAAAGTCCCAAGGATCTAAAATGGTGGAAAACATTTTATAACAAAATTATTCTTAACAAAAGTAATATGTTGACCTTATTAGTCGGATAGATCGCCTTCAAAACAACTGCATCCGTTTCGTTTTCAATTTAAAAAAAAATACGATCACGTACTCGTCCCACCGAAAGGAATTGAAATGGCCTTTCTTTGAACAACGCATAAACTTCCAATCTCTTTCCCTTTTATACAATATTCTTAATAACCCAACTGCACCGAGATACCTAGCAGATAATTTTATTTATCTCTCTGAGCATGGACTACCACTACGCTCATCGAATGAAAAAACACTCATATTTTAGTAAGTATATTAATCTTGTAAGTAATGCTATGTAATTTTAAAGCTGTGTCTTTCCACTCGGTACAATAAAAATCATCACTAAATAACTGAGGGTTGGTTGGAAGATATGGCTTAAAAGCAATAAGCCCGCCCTTGTACTTTTGCTATGTAATTGTACATGAAGTTTTAAATAAATAATATGTACAATTTATATTTACACTAAAATTGAAAACCTTGTTTATTACGCGTTAAGTTGCTTGAGCATTTTATTTTATTTATTTATTTAATTTGTACAAAATACTTTGCACTCCCAATTGAGCTACAAAACTCATTCTGGGACAGATATTAGAAAAAGAAAGACTAAATATTACAATACTTCAGATTACAGAGTTACCAATGCTAAATCTAAAAATACAATAATCACAAAAGGAACAATAATCACAAAAGGAACAATAATAACAAAAGGAACAATATAGAAAAATTAACCATTATCATTATTAATAAAAATATTTAAAAAGTAGTCTTTTAGTGCTTTGTTTTGGGATTTCGCCGTCTTTTGATTTTGAATTTCGTTTGGTAGTTTATTGAATTGAGTGCGGGCAATGCTTTCTAAAGATTTTACGCCAAATTTAGTTGAATGAGATTTCGACACGTATAGTTTTTTAGAGTTTCGTTTTATGTGTCTTCAGCCTTACGAGTTACAAGAAAGACATTCCTATGGTGAATAATCTATTTTATAACCTCCTCCTACTAGAAGTAGCCTTGCACTTATCTTATATAAAGTAATTAAATAATACAATATAATAGTACAAGGAAAATTGTAATATCTACCTAAGAATGTTTTGGCTCGTTCACTTGCTGCGAGCCAGTCTGTGGTGACTACCGGTGTACCTTTAGCCACTGCGATCATCAGTTTCACAGTTCTTTTACTAAACCCCGACACCAGAACATCTCCGTCCTTGTTCACTAAAGATCCTCCTGTAAATACCGCAGTAATTAGCAAAGTCACCCACTACACTATTCACTATTATACCTTTTCCAAGCGTTTATTTGACTTTTGACAGATCGATTATGTGTCGTTTAGGGATGTCCTAATGCGTTACCGAATCGATTTCTCATAAAAATCCACATTATTTATGAAGGAGTTTTAATCAATTTAACACATTTATATTTTATTTTTGCTCAACATTTTGTAGTTTATAAACATACCCAGACGTTTAAAGCAGAGTTTATGTTACGAAAGCGCTGTCGTAAAACTTTTTTTTTTTTTAACAGTCTTTATTCAATAAAAAATATTACAAAAAATACATAATTTCTTTACAAAAGAAACTTTAAATACAGTCCCGATAAACTCCTTAATTGGAGTTTGTCATCGGGTGCAGGAGCTACAGAAAACCCAAATACGCATAGGACTATTTTATTGTCGTAATGTAAATTGAGAAATTCTGTGTCGCGACAAACAAAGAAAAAAAACAAATAGGTTTAAATTTAAATCACATTTTATATTTTTTTGTGGAAAAAATCTACTTGAATAATCCTCGTTGCATAAGTAGGCTCAATAAACATCGATATCGATAAATATCGGAGCTAAAGAACATGTGCTTCACTATCGTAAAGACAAAACATAAAGTATTGCATTTTTCGGTCTATGGTTGCCTGTCAATAATTACGGAACTTTATAGGCGCCCATCTGTCAAAAGTAAAATAAACGCTGGGAATACCTATGGTAAATAGTTCCGGAAAACTGGACCTACTTTCCGCTATTCTCATTGCTCATATTGGTTATTCAATTTATCATCTCTACAGTCACCCTTATTAATACAATGTGTTTTAAAGTAAAATCATAAATTATAATAACTCACCTAGTTTAGCGATGGATTTATTAAACATGGATATGTTTTCAATTTGAGTGCACATAACCTTTATTCCTTTTTTCGATCTTGAGCGAGATTGGTTATTTGCAGAAACTTTTACTGCTGTTATAGATCTGTCATTTATAGAGTGAGAGCTGGACTGAACTATTGATGGAGGTGAGGTATTACTATTTCTTTCTATGTATGTTGATTTTGAACGAGGTCGTCTCCTTCCTACATTTGTGCTAAGACTTGAAACTGTGGATTCCACAGAGCCAGACTTGGACTTGTCGTAACTCGAACCAGATTGTGAATTATTAGCTTTTTTGTTATTTGTGGGAGTATTTTCGGTGTTTATAGAACTGGATCGCAGTCTCTTTGCACCTTTGCAATCGTCTTGTGTTTTCCGTTTTCCGACTGTGACAGCATCAGTGTTTGCTTTCTTAACTTGTTTGGAAGCTTTTTCAACAATTTTATCCTCACTTGAGCACTTTTTTTTAGGAACCGGCTTGTCGTTTTCCGCAAAAGATGATTTACTTGCAGTTGCTTCATTATCACATATCCTCTTAGAAATATTAGTGGTGGTTGGCTTATTTTCTGTTTTATTGGTTTTAGTTGTGAGTTGTCTATTTTCCTCAGATTCTGAATTTGATTCATCTTCCTTATATATAGGAACATACAGGGAAGCTCTTCTTGTTCTTATACATTTTGCAGTGGTCAACAAACTTGGCTTATTTGCCTTTTTGAAGGATTTCCCCTTCTCGACAGTAACAATTTCTACGCTATCAGCAGAATTTATTGAATTTCTTGGCAAACGTATCTGTTTTGAAGAGTTGGAAATTGATTGATTTTTCTTTGATAATTCAGATTTGGTTTTACTTTTCTCATATGATGTGCTGGCTGCGTGGTTACCAGCACCTAGCCGTTCAAGGGCAACTCTGACCGGTTTAAGTGAGTAATCATCTGTTGCAATAAGCCTTTCAACATCCTTTCTTACTCTTTTGCTCACTCGTGTCTGGAAGGGCAGAGCACTTTTCTTTTTTGGGACATTTTTCCTAAAAAGATGAGGTTTTTCACTATCTTCTTCAGTATCTTTCTCTCTCTCATCCTCCATGTCAGAATTTGTACACTGTTCAACGTTATGTCGTGTGAATTTTTGTATTTGGGGTGAATCGAATTCGAAATCGGAATCCAAATTTTTGCAGACCTTTTTCACAGGTGTTTTAGAAATTTCAAATATTTCACTACATCCATCCGATGTTTGAGATAAGTTCTTCTCACTTAAAAGCAACTTTCGGGAACGCTCTTCCAAACTTGGTTCTTGAACAGAAGGTTTTGGGATATCAGGTTGTGTCAAAAGGTCATTTTCTACGTCTTGTGTCAAAGTGTAATAATTTTTATTGTCACTATTAAAGGTTGATTTAGTGGGCATTTCCCTGTTTGAAGTAACGCTTTTAAGAGGTGAGGGAAATGTAAGAACTTTTCTCGGAAGTTGCCCGATACTATTGCTATCAGTATTATGGACATCTTGTGTCAGTAAATCTGACCAAATATCTTGGGTACATTCATAGTAGTCATTATTTTTAGCGGGAACATTACGCACTGGCTCTGATGGAACGGGAGGATGCTGACCGATAGTTTTAAAATTAGGAGAAAGTAAATCGTCTTCCAATTCCCTTGTGTCGTTATAGTAGTTTTCAGTACTGATAATTTTAGGCGAACAAGTGGAAGAGTAGAGTTGGTTTATAGTGCTTGCATTTATTGATTCATTCAAAGAGTCGATCTTTTGAATGTTTTTTCTTTTTTTCTCAACATTGCGGGAGTGCTAAATGCAAAATCATTGTTAGTTTTGTTTGAATCTCTTAACACATTTCTGTTTGGTGTGACAGTATTTTGTTTTTTGTTTAAATGGCCGAGTAAATCTTGTGTGAGAGTGAATGTAACATTTTCACTGAGTGAAGATCCTTCTCTAAAATCTGTAGAAGATAATCGTTTGACCCTTCCAACTTCTCTGACTGCCTTATCTTGTGATATAAGAATACCTGAAGCCTTTACTGAGGCATCTGATACACCTTTGACCTCACTACATACATGGTTTTCTACTTTTTGGGTAGGAAAATCTAATATATTTTCCATATCATCCTGTGACACTGCAATACCGAGGGCTTTGACAATATCATTTGACACAATTTTAATATTACTAACTTTTTTAGTAGCACAATTACTTTCAACTCTTTGTGTTAAATCGTTATCAGTTTCTTGTGTAGGAAGATCTAATATATCAATACTTTGGATATTTTTATTCAAGCCCCTCTTCTCAGTAAATGCTAATTCATCCGGTGGACTAAAATCATGTTCAGGTAAAGTGAATTTTTTGAAGGTGTTTCCGATGTTTGGAACTATTGATTCCTGGTCTATTATTTGTGTAAGTTCATCATCTTCTATATCTGTGGGTATATCTTCGGGTTGGTGCGATGAAATGCTTTGTACAGCGGTACTTGCCACTTGTGTGTTCTGATCTAAATTTGAAGGTATGGGATTTATAAGAGCTGCCTTATAAGGAATATCTGGGAATCCTAAAAGCCAATTTTCTGAATCTGGTGAACTAGGAGCATCTAAATCATCTTTGATTTCAAAGTCACATATTTCTGAATCAGCCAATATTAGATCTGTATCTGTTTTAATATTTTCTATCTCTTGAGTATCCAAGTCATGAATGGGGTTTTGTAATTGTTTAGTTTTGTTAACAACAACTTTAGCATCTTTTTCAGTACATTGATCTATCATCTCAGTTTCTTGGATATGTAATGACATATTCGATTTGTCATCAGAAATTTTTGTAGTAGTTTTATTGTCTTCTTCGCAAAACGGTTCAGTGTTTTTATTATGAATATTTCTTGAGCGGTTTATAAACTGTGTATTTTGAGTATTACTACGAGGTGGAATAAATTGAGTATCCTGATCATTGGTTGTGATCAGTTTTGTTTGATCATGTATGTTACCTTGTGGAATAATCATTTGGGTATCCATATTGTTTATTTTGGAAGGGATAATGCATTGGGTATCTTGGCTATTAATACTGTTGTTTTTCTTAGCTTCGATAGTTGCACATTTTTCTTTATCGGTTTGGTCAGCATTTTTATACATGGGACGGTTTGTTTCTGGTTCATCACAATCTCTGCGATACTGGGTTGTGTTAGAGCTTCGTGTATATCTTCACCGACATTTTGGGGATCTTCTACACTGGCCACAGAATCTTCGAGACAAAGTTTGAGTGATGGAGATTTTGTGCCAGAATTCCAGAAAATAGTATTAGCATTAGCTGAAGAGGCTCCTTGGGTCTTTACAGATTTGACTGTGTCTTGGATTGGGTTCTGAGAGCACAGAATGACAGATTCATCCTGAAATTTAAAAAAAATAAATAAATTAAAAAATAATAGTGAAAAAAAAAAATAAACCAAAGAAAAACATGTTTAACCGTACATCGCTGTCTTCTACAAATTCTGGCGACTCAGGAACGGATTTATGTTGGTACAAATTTGAGACTTTCCCAGAACACATCGGAGTCATCAAAATATCATCACCAGAATCATTCTAAAAAAATATATGTATAAACATTCCTCAATATTTAATGTGATTGAAAATATCATTCTAAAATTTAAAAAATTAAACCAAAACATATTGTATAATAATTTTTTCGATCGTGAGTACAAATATATTTGAATAATTATGGTAGTTTTCAGATTGCAGCAACACTATGTTGACTGTGGTGCACTCAATAAAGTTCAGTGCCATAAATGCTCATATCCACTTCAGTAAAGACATCAATAAAAACTTACATCTTCAAGGTCTGTTTCATCATCATCATCATTATTGACATCCTGGATACACACAACATACGCTTTGTATCGACAAGTAGACTAGAATCATAAAACAATGATTTATGTACCAATAAGTTAGGAAAATGTATGCATGCTGTACAGTTCGGGGGCTACAAAATTGTGATGTTTTACTTTGGACACTAGTGATTGGTGAAATGATAAATAGCAGACAAAATGATGGTAAATTTTGACTTTAAGCCCCCAAGATGTTTTACTTTGGGCACTAGTGATTGGTGAAATGATAAATAGCAGACAAAATGATGGTAAATTGTGACTTAGAGCCCCCAAGATGTTTTACTTTGGACACTAGTGATTGGTGAAATGATAAATAGCAGACAAAATGATGGTAAATTTTGACTTTAAGCCCCCAAGATGTTTTACTTTGGGCACTAGTGATTGGTGAAATGATAAATAGCAGACAAAATGATGGTTCAAAGCTTTTCAATATTATCTCTCCAAGAAAGAGGCATTAAATATATATTTTTATATACGAGAGTTTGGAACAATCAATCCCTGCAACAACAAAAAAACTGCCTCCTGGCATCTTATGTTAAAATTAAAACGATTTTTTTGGTTCTACGTGATTTTATTATCAAGTTAGTGACAATTGTTTCGCCTTGTAAGCTGGCAGTTTAGCAAGATTTTGTTTTTAAAGAACATTCGAGTTCTTATGATATACTTAAGGAGATTCTGTAATAATAATAATGAGATATGAGATGCGCGGGATTCCAACCAAGAGATTCCGATCCAGAGTCCAGGGCTCTACTACCACTACACCACTGGTTCAATTATCAAATCTTGTAAAAACAAAATAAATGAAACTATTTTTAAAAACATGCCATGGAATTGTACTCCTTATCCATGCTGACATACATACATACACATCAGTAAAAGTAATATACATATAAGGGAATCGTGTCTTTTAATGAATTACCAATGAACAATGAATTAAAAATTATTAATGTCTTTAAGAAATTAAAATTTTAACTAAAAAAAAACACATTTATTTCAAACAACTATAAACACTTTTTTTGCTTACTTAATTGTTTATTTTGCATATTTAGTACCTAGATTAATATATTGCAAATATTTTTTCGTTAAATTGATTTTAAATAAAACCGTGAAAAAAGGTGCCGGAACGCCGTTCCACCGCGTTACATGGAAAAAAAAAGCCTGCTTATACTACTTATATTTACCTTACTGTGATTACTACTTATATTATGTATATTTTAGCGTAATCTCCCTCACCAAGCACAAGAGTTAATATTGTATAATTAATGTCATAAGCTTTAATAAAATTAATTTGTCAAATTATGAAATAAATATTTATAAAAAAAATATATATTACCGTTTTCCCATTTTGAATGATGGTGACCCCTTCGGAAAAAGGTGTTTTCAGTTGGTCACAGTTCCATGTGATCCAACCAACCTGTGAAGAAAAACAAATAACTAGAGGCTGACACGATTAGGTAATGTCGGTGGTTAATTCGGTAGATAGATTTTCATGGTCATCGTTTACAATATCGTCTTATGTAAATACCATTAAAATGTTTAAAATGTCTAGGGCTGGGAGCATGGAAACATCGATATGTAGACAACAGGTCCGAAATCCATAGAAAAGCGACGGTACAAAGTCGATACAATACAAACACTTTTCTGGGTATGAAATTTATGTTAGAAGCACTCCCTTTGTAGTTATTCCATAATATAATGGACTTCTATACATATAACAAATTTCTCCATACAACAATTTTTTTCTACTGAACATTGAACTTCAACCTGTTTCATATAAATTAGACTCCATATAACGAAGTCCAATTTATATATAATGAACTTTTTATCCGAGAAATATTTTTTTTATGCGATTTTTTTTATTTTTCGTATCAGATTTTTCTTGCATGGGAAGCTTTTCAGGGGTAACTTAACAACTTGCCGTGCAGGCTGTCAAAATTTCAAAACATTTTTGCTCTCTGGTTAGTAAAGCGCAAAAGCGGGCTAAGCTGTGATTGGTTGATACGCATTGGGTTACGCCTTCATTATGTATTGTCAAATTTCGCTTTTAAAAATCTATTTGTTTTTAAATTATTTTATTTAACCTAACCTATCATTAACCTACTGCATAAATTTCATAACCTATTATAAAGGATATTGCTTTTAAATAGCCATTTGATTTAAATTATTTTATAAACCCAACCTATCTTAACCTACCGTATAAATTTCTCTCTTCGACTCTTTTTCTACATCTTGTCATATCTATGGATTTAGCAAATAGACTTGTCCTCATAAAAAGCATGGCAAGTTGTTAAGTTACACCGCTTTTCAACATGTTATGTACAAGTCTGTGAGATTCGTAAAAAAATTTACATTTTGCTAAATTGTCACATGTGTGAGTTGTCCTTGATTTTTGGTCTTTCGATTTGCAGCAATATTACCCAACACTCTTTTTACTAGGAATTTCTCCGGTCCATTATAAAACCTCTCATTCGTCCATTGTTCATTTTAGGTTCGTCCAAGACAAAAAATTTAGGTTCGTCCAAGACAAAAAATGCACAGATGGTAACAATTAAAATATGATACTCAATGTTTATTCTACCCGATATATAGCCGAATGGTATTCTTGTAATACATTGAAATTTATTGAAAAATTAAATGTAAAAATTAAAATCAGAAAAGCAATTTTTGAACTAAAAATGTAAAGATAAAGAATAATGTTTTCTGTGGCCAACTACCCAGCGGCACATAGTATTCCCCTAAATCTAGAGAAAATAAAGATAGTAAAATCTACAAAATACCTAATTTGCACTTATCAATTTTAAAATTTTGTATGTATTCTAACATTAATATTAAAGCGAATTTTCTATATAACAAACCTTTTTCCTGAGATTTAGCGTCTTCGCTTATGAAAGTTCCACTGCATTCAAATTTATTTTACATCTTAACTGTTTTTAAATATCTATACAGAGAAGAAGCTCTTCCAAGATCGGAAATATGGAGATTCAAGTTCGCTAAGTTCAAATGCCCCATTCCACTTATTAGCGATGGTGTTATTAAAATGAACTGTATTATAATATACTATGAGCAAATGTAATGCAAGGTATTCTAAAGTTAATTCAATGAAACCATAATCACAAATTTACGTCTAACCATTTTCGACGATATGATGCATTTTTAGCAAAACGTAAACTTTGTCTTCACAAATTTTAAAATTAATTACCTTTAGGGCGATAAATTTTTAATAAACAGTTTTAGCACATGAATGTATGCGTATTAACAAATTAACTAAAAAAAACTAAATAACTAACCATCACGCCATTTCGCTGTAGGGCTAGGCAGAGAGGATAGAACGCCATACCACTCTGTCCTGACAGACTTCCTTTGCTACATTCATACATCTTCTCATGCACATACTCCGATTATTCCGACTTTTCACATGACCACATTCAAAGTACTTGACGTACTTGGTCATGCCATGTCTTTCTCGGCCTTCTGCGGCTTCTACATCATAGTCAATTATATCATATAAATTGGCAGTACACAACGGAGTTCTGGTACCAACCCTTATTCGTACGGTAGTGAAGCGTGTTGTTGGGAAAAGAAGGATGAAAGTAGACTGAATGCTGTTGAAATGCGATCTCTCAGGCGAATGTGTGGTAACAAATTAAATAGAGATAAATAACATAAAAATACAGGATGTATTTTGGAATATTTTTGCAATACGTTTTTGTACAGTAAATTTTAAAACATCGGGAAAAGATACACGCCGTAATCAACTTACCTGCTCCCCTGTATAATCTTTGTTGTATTGCAAATTATGTGTTTTTATGAGGTTTATTATATCATTTACACTCATTTTAGTTATTACAGCATGAACACAGATTGAAAAACAAGAAGAGCGGGCGAAATTCGATCGTTGTCACAAATCAAAACCATAAGAATACACTAATTAAAGAACGCAAGCCGCCATACAAACAAGTTGATCAAAATTTGAACACATAAATTAAAATTTCCGAGCGCCATCTCTTGTGTGTGAGTGTTTACTATAGCGAAAAATTAACGGCGGGAATTTCAAATATATATATATATATATATTTTCGATATTCCATATTTTCTCATGTAAAATATTTCATAAAATGGTCGTAAAATAAGATACAAGTTGTATCTTATCTTTCAACCACTGTATGAAACATTTTACATGAGAGAAATAATAAAGGATTAAGGCAAATTATTGATTGAAAAGAATAGTAAAATTGTACTGTACTTTATTTGTATTGTAAAAAAAACAAAATAGATGTCCGCGCATATATAAAATATTTGTAAATAACAATTGTCATGCTCTAATGAATTGATTGTATATATAATATTTTTAAGTCTAATGTCATTTAAAAATAATATGGATATATACACAACTGATAGATCTTTGTAATGTCACAAAACTAACCTATACATACTACACACGAAAAATTGCGTTTTAACTTCACTGAAATCTAAAAACTGAACAATCCCCCACTTATTATATCGTAGCAAATATTAACAGAATTGTTATTTTGTCATTGTTATCGCAAATGGATTGTCATTATTGACCACTTTAAAATAAATTGCAACCACTTTGAGCACCGAACGTTTTAATAACTGCCAGCCACTGTCAGCCCAACCGATCGCGAAAATCAATACCACAAGACTTAATAAAGATAGGAAAAGTAAAGTCAGTAATGTATCCAAACAATTATCTACATTTCTACCTTTGTTTTTGCAGTCGGATGAAAATTCCAAACGCGTATAACACGCACAACAAAGAATACACTAATTACGCACATTACTTATAACTACAAATGTCACTATTAGGGATGGACTTTTAACCTAACGTTTACTATCGTGGTTATCAAGCTCCACCGTTATCATAGAATACCGTTATTTATCGGCCGTTCCATAATAGCAGCGACGTTATCAAATAATAGCACCCTTGATGCCTAATTTCATCTTTCATCTAACACTTATGTATGGAATTCCGTGTACAATATTAATATATTATTGAAAATATACAAAAGACGTTTATCGGGTACATGTATCATCGCTTAAAACTGATCAATATCCTCAATTATGCAAAAAAAACATCACCAAAGCATCGTAAAATAGCCGATTCTTGTCAAAAATAGCCTCTGGATCAATCGACTGTCCCGAACTACTTTCTAAATTTCCCATCAATATCCCCTTGAATCTTTTTTTGGCCAAATTCGGCAACATGGCATCAGAAACACAAATCCTACACCTTCTGTGTTTGGAACAATATATTTTAAAAGCCTTGTTGTTGGTAGTTTCTCTCGCTTCCATTCATTATCTTCTAATGTTGAAGCGGAAAAATCAAAACAGCTTCTTCGAGGCTTAAGTGATTTTACGTCTCACACTAGGGACCCGACGAGTATGTCATGATATTTGGAATATTTCACCGTTGCCTAGCAACTTTGAAATAAATGAATCTCGTCAAGATGGCCTTTTGGCTTACATTACTGGATATGTAGTTCAAAAGGTACTCAGTAAGTTTCCGTTTTGTGACACATGCTCTGAAAATGTTTTCCAAGATGGTTTACCTGGTGAGATTCATAGATTTATAGCAGCCAAAGATACGGGGACACGGTTGAGATATTGTAATGAAGCTTTAATTGTAACTGTTAGAAGTTGTGTAAATATATTAGATTATTGTTTACCATTGTATTTGAATAGGATAAATATTAGTTGTAAGTTAGTTGAATTTCTTAATGAAAATGTAAATTTTAATTTTAAAGAATGTTTGCACAAGGAGAATTTAATATTAAAATTGTTGGAATGCTTAGTTAATTTGATATTTTTTATAATTATTTGAATAAGTGCAATAATATTTTAAATGGCAAAGAAAACCTGTACTTAAGAAATGTTAGCTTCCAACAATTATGTAAGTCATTTCACGACAAAAGAGTTAAAAACGATAGGTAGTATATAACTTTTATTGAATAACACGTATTTTTTCTTCAAATCTTTACTATCGTTATGTATTATAGTTAATTTCATAGGGTAGTATATATTTTTTTATTAAGTATGTATTTTAATTTTATTATTGTGATATAACATTATAAGTTAGTTATAAAATTGTTTAGCCACTAGAACGACTTGCATTTTGCAAAAATTTTCAGTGGCAGATTGTGACAGATTTCTTTAGTACCCCTGAAATAGAAAAAAAAGACCGTATCCATAATTTAATTAATGTTTATTTATTTCTGTTTTTTTAATTTATTAATATTGAACAGTTTCATATTTAAAAAAAAGATCCATAACTATAGCTATTTTTAGGTATTTACGCACTCGCTTGAGTGCATATACTATATTTCATATTACTTCTGCTTTGTTTTGTTTGTGAAAATAAAATTGAATTTACAACTTCACAACTTTTTCATTTAATAATTTTATTATTTGCTTCATTCATGTAAAATGTTTCATGCAGTGGGTGAAAGATAATAATAGACCATTGTATGAATATATGTGTGATACCTTGGACTGGAACTGAAGCGTAAGACTGATCATCCTACCTTCATGTAATAAAACGATCAAGATACACTGCACTTGGTGTGCCAATGCAGTGCCCTATGCACCATTAGGTGCGGATAAGGGAGGGTAGAAGTAGTATGAAATATTTTACATGAGATAAAATATACAATATCCAAAATGAATTAAGTATTTGACGGGACGGACATGACGACAAGGGATAGCCTAGGTTAGACGTTACAAATTCGTTACACCCAGAAACCAGCTCTCAAATATCATTAAATGGTAACTGCTACCAGTAACCGTTCTAAATCCGGTAACGTATCAGCAAGAGTATTTAACGCTTTATCCATCTCAGATCACTGAAAAAATACGGGATTCCTTTGATTAGACCATAAACAAAAAAGCATAGAGTAGACTGGGTACCACGTGATATATATTGTACTGCCATCTACTGTGTGTGATTAATACTAACTGTACCAAAAAGTTTGTTCCTGGCTTGGACGCCCTGATCAAAACTCTGCATCTGCAATAAACGACCACAGACTATATATATCAGACGACCTTGAAAATAAAAACAAAATACAAAATGTGGCGCTAAACTTGGCTCAAGAAGGGCCAAAGACAATAAAATGAAATATTTAGTAAGAGATTTTTTACATTTTAAAAGTTTAAAGTAATTTTCGTCAATTTCAAGTCTTTTGAAATCAATATTTTTATTTACAAAATTCATTGATCCAAAAACGCCGATCTAATATTAGTTGGCATTTGGCATTAGTATAACGCATTATAAATGGATGTATAAATTATGTTAGAAAGAAAAAGAGAGACGACTCGAAGTGAAATGCTTCAATTTCTCTCTGCACACGAAGTGATGTCAGACGTAGGCAGACGTTCGCTTTACCTTTTCAAAGGGAATTTAAAATTTCAAAGTTTACTCCTCATATCTCGCTTATTTATTAAGCAAGAAAAGTTAATGTCAAGATTTAATTAAAATAATAGTTCCTTTTGCAGCCAATTTAGACGAGGAGCTATTATATGAATTTAGCCGTAACATTAATCGGTAAAGACCAAATAAAGGAAAAAAAAATTTTTTTGGTGCATCCGAGCCACATTGCACGTATAATAGATTAATAGATAGATTTACAATAGATTTACAACAACATTTATACATAGATTTACAATTAATATTGCCAGCGTACAATTTTAGCCACATCAATAAAAAAGTGGTAATGAATTTTTTGGAGTAATACAATTTGTTTTGAATCCAAAGTAAAATTTGAAAATACCCTATTTTGACGCCTACAAACTGCATCAAAATATTTTAAGCAATGTTGATCAGAAATTGCGAGGAAAATTAATTTTCATTTTCGCCATTAAAAATTCAGAAGCTCGCTATTTCCGAATACGGCGAATATTGTTCATCTGTTTATTCCTGACAACCCTGAATAAAAATGTCGCTCTGCGCGATCGTCATCTCTGCCTTTTCCCGGCCAGGCGCGTCGCTTGCCAATGTACCGATTTATGTACAAAGTAAAAAAATATTTCTCCGACTTTACGGTTTTTTTGAAGCGACATAGTATAAATTTTGTCCCCACCTTCGAACCAAATGGTACCGGTGAATTTGGATCTCCGCTGTGATATTTTGCACTTCGTAATTTGAATTCTTGACATAAACAGTTGAAAATAGAATCTCGTTTGTGTAATAAATTTAAGAATGCATACGAAATGTGAATTTGCCAAGAAAGGTCGCGGGGCCTTATATAATATTTCAGAATAGTTCAATCGGATTCGGTCACTATGGATAGTGAAGATGATTCGGGGAGTGATGATTCCATTTCTTCATCCGATAGTTCTGGGGAGTCCTCATCCCAAGATGAGGAGCGCCTGGAGTCTGCCAGAATATTAGGAACAACATTCGAACTACCCCAAGATTTATGTGAAAACCCAGAAATTTTTAAAGAGTTCTTGTCATTGGATACTTGGAAATCTTTGAGTGAAGCTAATGTTCGGCATTTGAAGAAGTTTCTGCCTACTTTTCCAGTAAATGATGAAGAAGAGAAGGAGATAACTGTACAGAGATTATTTGGAAGGGAGACATTTAAATTTACATCTCCGTTGGTTGAATTTCATCAAAAACTCAGGGATGGAGCCTTCCGACCAGATATTGCACGGATGCAGAGGGTCATGCAGCTTGCCAAAAGGCAGCACATACAGCATCAAGTAAGTTAAGGATTTAGTGTAAATAAATATACCTACTTTATCCCTTGACTAAAATGCAAACAAATTTGTACAATATCCTAATGTCTGTATAGTAATTAATCACTTTGATTACCATTTTATTTAGATACGTACCTAAATAAAACAGAAGCTGCCTGCCACTTGATTAACTTATTTATTTTCATTTCATATTACAGTTGTGTGTATCTATAAAATGTGTATTTGCCTGAAGCAAAACGAACACTGAATTTATAATTAAGTTTTTTTATAAGCAAGGCGCTTTTTCTCAAAGTGATATATCGTCGAACAAATCAAATTTATTGTAGGAACTTTTTTAATTATAAAAATGTGTCCTATTAACTAAATCTAAATACAGTTAAACTTCTAAATAACGAATTTCTCCGTACAACTATTTTTTTTACTGGACATTGAACTTCAAGCTGTATTTCATATAAATTAGACTCCATTTAATGAAGTCCAATTTCTGTATAATGAACTTTTTATCCGTGAAATGTCACTTTTTGAAGCAATTTTTTTTATTTTTTCGTATTAGATTTTTCGTGCGTAGGTAGGAAGCTTTACAACATGTTATGTACAAGTCTGTGAGATTCGTAAAATTTTTAACATTTTGCTTAAATCGTCCATGATTTTTGGTCTTTAGATTTATTTGAAAGGTCCGGCCTTATTGCAGGCAATAAAATTTAGTGTAAAATGCAGCAATATTACCCAACACTCTTTTTACTAGGAATTTCTCCGGTCCATTATAAAACCTCTCATTCGTCCATTGTTCATTTTAGGTTCATCCAAGACAAAAAATGCACAGATGGTAAGGATTAAAATATGATACTCCATGTTTATTCAACACGGTACATAGCCGAATGATATTCTTGTTACACATTGACACTTGCTGTAATATTTAACATAAAAATTTAAATAAAAAAATTTTTTTTTTTACTAAATATGTAAATATAAAGAATAACTTTTTCTGTGGTCAAACCCAGCGGCACATAGTATTTCCCCAAATCTATAGAGAATTTTCTATACAACGAACTTTTCTCCTGGGATTAAGCGACTTCGCTATATGGAAGTTACTCTGTAAATCAAAAGCTTATGATTTGAAACTTACAGGTCAGTCAGGTTTTTCTACTTTTTGATGGGGCTGTAAGTTAATACGACACTGTTTTAAAATAAACTCCTGAAAAAATGTATTTGTGAGCAATGTGAACAAATGGTCCTTAAAATTATTGTACAATAAGTTCGATCATATTAAGGCTGAGCCCAGTAGGTATTAGAAATTTAGGTGTTTTCAAATTGATATTCCGGATTTACTGACAGCCACAAAGAAAGGAAATACACAAACCGTTTTTTCAAAGATGTATAAATTCCATTAATTTTTTTATTTCATCCTACTTTTTTGAAAAAAAAATTAAAACCTAATTTTCAACCACATTTTGCGCGCTTGATCTCATGATGACATGGTCCCACTTATCAAATTATACCTAGGGCAAAACACGATTTTTTCCAGCTTCGGTACGCTCCTTAATACGACACTTTAGAATTTTCTAATGAGTATTTTGATTTGTTTAATGTATCTCCGTAATAAAACACTCCTCAATTGTTATTGTACAATAAGTTCCATCAAATTAAAATTAATGAATAAATTGGTGTATTTCCAGTGGCGGCAGGAGTGGTATCGCACGATGCAAGAGGTGCTGGTGTCGCGGGAGCGCCTGCTGACTCTGGCCGGGGGGCTGCCCCCGGGGGTGCCGCCCCGCGTGGTGGCGCCGCCCCCTGCGCTGCATGCCCCCGCCCCGCCCACCATACATGTCAGGACCAAACGCCGCTATTTTCAGGTTGGATGCATTTGCCACTATAGTAAACTAAGTCTTAGTCTGTCATTTGTCACATTACAGTTCACATGAGCACAGTTGTGAATACCATGTTTGGGTCCGTCCATTTTAGGTGATCCAAAAAAAAAGAGATGGGGTGCTTGACCATTTCAAGAAACATGGTGAGGGTAGAGTCCAAAAATACCTCTTTTTAATTTTTTTTCCCAACTGCTATGGTGGCCATTTTTGTTCTACGGGGTTCGCTAATTTTTGTGTTTATAGGGGTAACAAATGTAATTCGTAAATTTGTTGTGTTCTCTGCAATTCAGCTGGCTAGACCACCTGTTTTCAAGCAATCTGTTCTCGCAACCTGACTTGTGAATGATACACAGAAGTTGGGCCAGCTAATTAAATTACTTTGTAAACTCTGAGAATAAATATAAACACAAACCTTGAGAATAAAATATAAATTAATAAATATGTATATGGAGTATCAATACATTAAATTACAAAGTTATATAGAAAAAAAAAAAGGTAAATTCTATCATATAACTATTTTCGTTAGACTGTAGCAGCTATACGAAGCGAAGTCTGTGGGGAAGCTGGAGCCGTATCAGAAGATGAGAACTTTCCGGAAGGTCCTCCGGCACCACCCCAAAGCATCATAGAAAGACATATCATGCATTTACAGGTAATTAAAATATATTTTGCTAAATATATGCCACACAATTCATCCTGTGTACTATATTCTCGAAAGCTGATTAGTATTCTGGTATACAAAAATTGTAATAATAACGTATTATGAAAACTAGGTTAATGATGGGAACGGCATAGTTTCGACACAGGGACCTTCCAGTGTAGGAGGGCCCAACCTATCAGAAGTGTGGAGGAGACGCGCCCTCGCTTCTCACCGACGAAAAAAAAACAACAGCAACCGGTAAGAAATAGATATTATATAATAATTGTAACATTACATCTACTTTCCCTTATCTGCACCTAATGGTGCATAGGGCACTGCATTAGCCACATGCAGTGTGTATCTTGATAATTTTTAATACATACAGATCCCGTGTATCATTAACATCTTCATCTTTTTACTGAGGATCTACCTGAGTTTATCACATCGGGAATTACTCTCGGTTCAATACGAGGGCGCTGTGGCTCGACCACCTCCTTCAACACAATGAGACAAGCGCGACCAACCACAGTGCCAGCAACACGCCCCTGTCCCGCGCCCCGCGGCGGCCCCCGCGGCCGGCCGCCCGCGCAGCCCCGCGCCGCCCCAAGACCCCGCCCACGGACTCCAACTGGCGGCACGCGGACCTGCCCCCCCCTGCCGCTGCACAACAGCATCAAGCTGGAGCGGCCCAACACCCCGGTGCTGCCGTCGCAGCCGCCACTTCTTGTCTCCGCTCCTCCGGTGGTCAGCCCTGTCACAGTTAAAGTGGAGCCGGTAGCAGTTCAAGAGACTGGTGAGTTGACTCATTTTACTGGAAACCGAAATTACTTCCTAATAATATATTATGTATTTATTCATAATATGTAGTAATAGCATAGTCGGTTCAGGCACAAACCATTTATGCGGACTTTATACGGGACAGAAAACTGCACAGTTTCTTGTTTAGGAAACTGTGCAGTCTGTCAAAAGACACACGCTAAATATGTGTATTTTTTAGCGCGATTGTAAGTAATAGGTATTTTTCTTAAAAAACGTTATAAATATTTTAAGTGTATTTTTTACAATTCCAACGATATAAAAACAATGATCAAAAATGTTGCTTTAATTTATAAAATTTATGTTTTTAAAAAACACAAAAATACGAATGATTTTTAACGCCCGTTTACTTTTTATATGGTTTAATGACATCATACCCGATGTTGTTACGCTAGGGAAACTCCATAAGTGTTGGCATCCTCTGCGGCCTGGGTAGGGGGAGATTTTGCGGTTATGTTTAATGCCTCGGCTCGCTCAGCTCCGGTCGGCAAAGCAAAGATTCTCTTTTTCAGGAAAATCGCTAGTTCGGATGAATCCCAAATGCTACGCTTCCACGGATGTATAACCTACAAAAGTATTCTAAAAATGGTGGTCTCAGCCTGCCGTCTGCAAATTAAGAACTCTGGTTTTACGATTTACAGGCCTCTCGGCTATTTATTTCATTAACGCTCGGGTTAATATCAAACGTTACCCTCCTCTACATCACTACGGGACGGGAGAAGGGAAGGGTTACCACCGGCAATGAGCTAACCGCAACATCCTTCCTCTCCTCCCTTAGGCTATCCGTCGATGGAGCCGGGGGGCCGGCGCTGGATGCGTAGGGGACGACGGGGCCTGGCGGCGGGGGCCTTTGCCTCCTGGAAGCGCTGGAGACGACCGCAGCTCGGAGCGCCACGCGTCTCCGCGGGGTGTTGAAGAGACAGGGTGAAAGGGGGACGGCGGGGCCAGCGCATCCTGGGGTGCGCTCGGGGGACGAAGCAGCTCGGAGCGCCACGCGCTCCGCGGGGTGGTTGAAGCAACGGGGTAGGTTGGAGGAGATGGGGGGCTGAACGCCCGGTTAAGCCTTACTTGATATGATGGTTTGGCGGTAGATGAACTACGACCGTTAGCTGGTCGCTGGTGGTTAGGGGAGCGCTGCCAATGAAAATACTCGGCGCGGCGCTCGTGGTTGAGATCGAACGTGTGGCGGCCGGGCGGGTCCGGTGTCCCTCTGGAGCCAGGATGTCACCAGGGCGAAGGGATTACATCCCGGGCGCCTTTTGTAGCAAGCGCGGCCGCGTGGCTTGACTAATTATTCGGTTTTTCGCGCGGAGGAAGGGCAATTTTTAGGCACACTCAACAAACACGAATCTTATCAGGCTTTTTTTACAGGCCTTGCAAGGGGATCGTTTAGTTTTTTCGGGTGATTTTAAACGTGACTTTTTGTCGAGACGGCCATTAGGCACGCGTCTCAGGGGACTGGGCGGGCGGAAGACTGTCGGACCGGAAGTGGGGTCAAAATCGCGGTTTATTATTCCTAATTATTTTTTGGGTTGGCATCTTGACTTGCAAGAGTCAAGTTGAGTTTCTATTGTGTTGGTATTATGCAGGGAATTGCTGAATGATGGACAACTTCATGTTGTTATGAAATACAGATGCATTTTCACTATATAACACCGTCCACCATGAAAGGCGTGAAATTCTTTACAAAGTGAGTGCCTATATTGCTGTGACGTCACCACCGCAATATTGCGCGCCTAAAATGAAGGATTTTGCGAAGCAAATTGAAAAAAGCGCAATTTCAGTAACCGCGCTTAAAATATTCATTTATGACATTGTTAAAAAATTAAAAAAAAATTCCCCTTGATATTGTTATTTTTCAATTCAATTTTTTAAAATAAAAAATCGGGGAGGAGTAACCCAATTATACGATCTTTTCTCATCGGAAATTGTATATATAGCTAATAATGCAAATGTGCAATTTGTTTTTTTACGTTTTTTAAAAAGCATACATCTTAACCTACGTTTACATAATAAAAAAACATTGACTGTCATGTCAGCCAAACGTCGCGTCGGCCATACAGTTTCGTTTTATGTTACGGGGCAGTTTTCAGACTGCACAGGAAACTGTACAGTTTACTGTCGTATAAAGCTAGCTTAACTCTAGAAACACTGTTTTAAGATTGTCCATGTTGGTGTTTTAAATTATCTTTTAGTTTTTTCATTTAATTTATATGTTTACATGACTAAATATGTGAAAAAAGTGTGATCACTTTTCCTGTAAATTGATATTTAATTCAATATTATCTGTAACTGACGTAATTTTTCCTGAATGATAACGATAAGTAAAATTTATAAACTTGACTTTGAGAATATTGTGACTTGTAAAATAAAAATTAGATTGGTTATTTAATTAAGTACAAAATATTTTAAACCGAGTTGTGGTCTGTTGTGGTAGATTCGGGAGATTCCGGATTAGAATCTCTAGGTTCGAATCCCACTACAGCACAACTCGTTTCCTGCTTTCTGGCACAATTATTTCCGACTATTTGAAAGCAGTCCCAAAATTTTAATATTTGAGTAAGAAGATCATAAGATGTAAAATGTTTCCTTTTATAAAAAAAAAGTACAATGCCTACATTCGTACAAAAAAATTGTGTTTAAATGCAGTTCCACCGTTCTGTGTAGCGACAATCCAACAATTCTTGTTCAAGAATCTTAACAAGTGTATGTATTATTCCCTAGTGATCCCTGAAGAAGCGGGTATAGAGCTGGTGCAGAGAGACACACGCATGCTTCTTCTCCGTACTGCGAGCCCTGGTCTGCGGGACACCCCGCCACTGCCTGCCCCTGGCTGCCCTCACCGCGGGCTTGCGCCACTGGAGACAGAACCCCATAGCGCCTCTCAACCACTGGTATTCTGGTAAGTCGCTACCACACACATTCCCCAAGCTACGTGATCAGCTGCAAGATTGGATCCACGTCCTGTAATTCTGCAAGCTTTTTATGGTTCTATTTATATATTTTTTATTTTATGACAGCTGTTTTTGTTCTTGCTACATATATTTTCGTTCTTCTGTTTTCAAACTATAAGATCAGTGAGATACATACATTTCGACGGTTCCCAACGTATACTGTCAAATCTGATAAAGGGCAAATTCTCATTTTATTCTTTTAAATTACCTAATTTACATAATATTTTCAGGTGGTCAAAAAAAAAAATTATATTCGATTCAAAAAACCCCAAAATTTAAGAGGAAAAAATTTTTTGTTTACTACCTTAAATATTATGTTAATTGGACAGTTTTTAATACATTACAATACAACAAAATAGCATTTTTTTCAGATTCGGACAGTATACGTTGGGACCGTCGATTTGTATGAAATCGCCACAGAGCGCGTATAACTAGTGCACTATAGGGCTAAGCCATAAATTGTGTTGAAAAAAGTCTACTATGGATAGGGTGTAACATCCGTTTTTCTATGGACAGTCCATATTTTGAAGGCCATCATATAGAACAATAGTTGTGGCCTGGGAGGACATCTTGTGATATATGGCCCAGCCGATCTATTCACCTTTGCTTGGTGGCAGTTGTTGACACTAGATTTGTGATTATCTGGATTAGTAAAAAAAACCATATTATTTTTATGAAGCGTATATGTCATAAATGTTTCATATATGCGAGATGTTTTATACATTTAGATTTATGAGAATAGCGCGCAGGGCTTTGCTGTGATACGGTGATGCTTCACTTTCCTTATTAAACAGTTACATATTTCGAATTGATTGTTAAAAATGTTGAATTTAGTTTCTTATTGAACAGTTGTTATTAAATAATAAATAATTAAAAATGATATAAATAATAAAAAGTGTAATTTCATTTGTGTTGGTTGCCTTCAATACTGATGTACAGTGGATTAGTTTCAGCTAGTGTTGAAGATTGGGTTAAAGGCTTTGCCATCAGCGGTGGCTTACTTGGCTGGAGTTAGAGACCCATCTTTACCAGAAGATTTTGATTTCCTTAACTGCAATACAAAATCGGCATCTCACGTAAATTTTTCTTTTTCTTTGCTTTGTTCTTAAACTTGTTTCATATTTTGAAATAGAAAATATATCAAATGGAGCACAAATACATTAAGTTATCCTATTCCCTGATTAACCCATGTGACAACATCTTGTTATTAATTTATTGGCCTAGACTTCTTTTAATTTGTATTGAATTTTAATTTAGATAATTTAAATAAAAGAACGTAGAATTGCTAATTAATGCCTAATATCCATATTATTTATATTTCTCTAATGACACTACTTATGCACAAATATGGACGATTTAAGTTTTGTGAAACCCATTACCACGCCACCAATAACCAAATAATCAGTACCTCCCTATTTTATTTTGGCAACTCATTGAAAATGCATGGTCCCTTGTTTGGTACATATTGTTCTGATTTTCCGTGATTTCTTGATGATGAGAGTTATCAAATCCCTCAAATAGTCCCTCAAATTTGGTCGAAGCATCCACTTTTTAATAGTCATTCCAATTAAAAAGTAATTCAGCACACAAAATTCTCCATACATAAGGTATTGTAAAGTGACAATATAAGGTTTCATATATTGACATGGGAAAGTTCGGTACAAGTTCAATTTGGTCACTCGATACGATAATACATTCTCGGTTATATTGAATTGGTTAACTCGTGTCTCAGGTTTACCAGAGGATCGGCGCGGGTCGCGACACAGACAGCCACCTGACACAGCTGTGCTCGCAGTGGCTCATCCACCGCCAGGCGCCCCCCACCCCAGCTCCCGCGGCCCCCCTCCCTGCCCAGCCCAGCCCCAGAAGGGGCCTCCCCCTCAAGCAAGTAAGGGGGGATTAAAAGTAACCTGAACCCCAAATCCCTTTGTGTAAAATAGTCCCCAACCCCTTTTTAATTTTCTTTTTAATTCAAAA